>JAQGBY010000539.1:0-42487 GCA_034698785.1 Mycogona germanica | reverse complement strand
GACGCCATTGCTCCAGGACAGCGCCGAGCTCGTCAATAACGTCCTTTCAAAATAATTTTGTGCTACATTTATTATTGGGTGAGGCTGTGATTCTGCACCGGGGTCGGATAAATACCAGACTAAAGCAGATACAATGTCCGTGAATGTCAAAACAAGGAAACCGTTACTCGCGTTTTAACTCGCTCTATAGCAGCACAAATTTGTTTTAGAATCTATTTGCGGAGCAGAGGGATGAGCGATATTGTAAAGAGCCAGGCTTATCTCAGTCGGCTGGACAAATGGGAAAGATGCAAAACAGTTTTTCTTGTGTTGAAGGACAATAAACCGGCAGAGGAGAGTTGGTGTTGCGCACGGAAGGATCGTTCGATATGAACCACAAATTTTCTCGCTTTCGAAACAGCGCCCCCAAGTGTTTAACACCATAGCAGGCAGCAGTATAAAATAAGTGTTTTGAATAGAATATTTTTACTTTCACCCAAATCGGACATTTCCAAGACCGAGGGGAAAATCTCAATTAATTACGATAAATACGCCATGACTCTAACTAAGGACGACAATATTTACCTAAAACGAAGCTCGCGTTTTGTGATATTTTTCCTAACTACGATTTCATGTACACATATTGTGTATTTGAGATAAAAACTATATTGTTTGTGTGATCTTTTATGCTGTGATAAAGTAACAAACATAAGAAGCAATACAAAATCAACATTTTGTTGTTTTCTTTCGTGTTGGTGGATGCCGCAGAAAAATTACAAATTACATTTTATTTTGATTCTTCGAATGCTACAAGATCTTGTGCTCTAATTTTGACACATTTTTTATTCTTGAGCACATTTGAGATGGGCGCAGTAATAATTTGTCATTCTTTCCATGTGTAAACGCCCCCATGCTTGTAACTATCGTGTGTTGTTTCGCGGAATGCTTTCGTTGCAATCATTTTTGCACGTAACTGAAAAACTGTGTTTTATTATACACGATGTACAGGAATCAACTCTCATAACTTCTTTGCTTATAACGAATGTTGGCTCGGGATGAGATTCTACAGTATGTTTTAGCGGAGTAATCCCAATTGGCTTTACGTCATAAACGTTTTCTATTCTGCCTATTTTATCTGAAAGTGACTTGAGAAAAAAGCTTGAGAAAATGTTCTAGAGGAAATAAGCGTATTCTTTTTTCTTTTTCAAAATATTGCCTGACAGCATTAATGCAAATCCCTGACTAGACACATTAATGTTTACATTACTTTAGGCGTTCGATGAAGTAAATTATGGAATTAGTTTGACAAACTCGTCGTGTTGAATGCGCCTGTCAGATTAAAAAAAATTTCATTCAATACAAATCTTCTTTCATGCTGTTTTACTGTTCGTTGAATATTCCCCGTGTAAATAGGACCGGCAATCTAAATGTGAGCGTCCTGAAAAGCAAGGGAGCTGGTGGAGGGGAGACGTAAAAAGAAAAATGCTCCGCTGATCTTGTCACGATCTATTTCGAGACGTTACTCAAAGAAACATTTTGACGTAATGTGGGTAATAAACAGGCATCGGGAACATGAACCGCGCGCCTAGGTGAGCCTGTATGCACTGAGGAAAGATATGGGACGCCCACGCAACTGCGATCTCAATTTCTGATCGTGTTTGTAAAACTTTCTAAAGGTACTTTTTCCTGATGAATCCAATATGTTCGTTATAAATGATTAACAGAGTTGACACAAAATTCTAAGAACTTTAATTGCTCTGAAGGGGAAGCTGCACGGTGAGATAAAATGCTGGCACTTTCGAAAAAGTCATGAGTCGTGATTGCTAGTAACACCACTAATTATTTCGTGCAACGTCAGGCATCCAATTAATCACAGTGACAATTTTTCGGAAGTTTATTCATTTTCGTCATCGTGTGTTGTCGGAACTTAAATTAATTAGTTAGATGTCGTTCATTGGGAATCGGTCTCTCTGAAGACCCGTCCACAAACTTGCCTGTGACTATTTCCGATGGATTGCTTCGGTTGATCGCGTCTCGCCATTTCATCGTGGCGATCGTCGATTCATGGCCCATGTGTGGACGAGCCTTATAGTTGGACGTGCGTGAATACAGGCATCTTCCCTTCCTCCTGAATAAGACGCCGGCGGCAATTTCGCGACGTCTCGGTCATTAAAGATGGCGTTTTTCGGGGTGTTGCTGGAAATGATCTGTGCGTGGGGTGGGCAAATGTAAAGGAATATATTGGTGGTGGAGGGGATGGGGATGGGGAGAACTGGGGGCATTAATGTTGGCTGGAGAAGGAGGAAAGCCGTTCAGAGGCTGAGGGGGAGAAGGTTCGAGAGCGTCATATCCTCGTAAGATCCGGTATGACGTCACGTGTTCACGAAATAGAGTTGTTGGTAATTTGATAGACGAGATCTCGTTGGTGCTTTCACTGAAGTTTGAACATTATCCCAGTTATTTCACAAAGCGATGGACTGTTGGGGACACCTACTTGTTACGTGTTTGATTAACAAGATTTTTGAAAATAGTACGACTATCGTTGTGTTTTTTTTTTTTTTTAATTTCGCAACGTAAATTAACCGTGTATGTCTTGTTTATTTAGAAAATAATCAACTTGAAATCGATTTTCTTGGGCGGTGATCTGCTTTGATGTCTGGTGAGGTTCCAAATGGGACGTGGGAGGCAAGAACTGTCGGTGTCTTGATTGGACGAGCATGGTTAAATCTGATCTCTTTCGGGCGTCGCGACATTATGTCGGTTAATAGAAATTGCCGATTAGTCTTCCTTCGCCCACACGCTATCACTCCCTCCCACCCCTACTCGTCCTTTTACCTCTTTCCCCCTCGCCATCCCTCTTTGGCATCCTGCATCGTCTGTCCACGATGTACTTCTTCCCCCCTTTGTCTAAGACGAAGCAAAAGCAGGAACAATTGTATTGTAATGGCGTTGTAATTTATCTCTTTTCGTGGAGGTTCTCCTACTTCCTATCTAGCCTGTGTGTATACGAGTGAGTCTATGTGTGTGTGTGTGTGTGTGCAACGCCATTACGTCATTCATTTTTATTTGCGTCACACATTGCGTGCCAGCCGTCATCCCCTCCACCACTACCAAACATCGCCAAACGGCATTTCTCCGTAATATTAATTTCCTTTTCTCGCTCATGGCGCCATCTGCCGATGCCATCGGCAGCCCACAAACGTCAACTCCATTTAATGGATCTCTATGAACGCTTTACGTGTATATTGCTATTCAATACATTATATTGAAAATGCACCAGTCGTGCAAAAATATTATCGTTTTCAAATATTTATCTATATATGGCTATGCAGTTTCATGACAAATTGTGAAAATTGTACATCTGGATACCATGGCAGATCCTCAAAGAATAATTTCTGTCTTTAAATGTGTATTATAATTTTGACTGCAATGGGCAGTAAAAGTTGCATTTCTGTAAATTATATTTAATATTTAATATATTGTCTATTTTTATCCTCTACACTAAACTGATTCTGACAGTTCAGCATTGTGTGGTTGCCTCGTAACACGAAGCAGCAACCCACTCGCTCGTCACTAGAGGGCAGCATCTACCAGATTTGACCCCCTTACTCTGCTACTTCGGTTCGAGACCTATTTTTTTCGCTATATGTGTGGACGTTAGAGACTTTGGTCCGGGTCAGTGACGCCAGTAAACGTTCATTCCGATAAAAAGGCGCTGGTAAAAATTTCTCAGGCTCAGAAGTTCCTGAGGTCTCGGCCGAGAATTGAACTCGTGATCACTGTATCTCCCAATTGTTTGTTCTCGTGGTTGCATTTTTCATTTTTAGCTAATGCAACGCAAATTCAATTATTTTTTCAATATATCACCAAAATTACGGTTTAAAAAATGCTTACTTTTCTTCCAATGTCTCGTCGTTTTATGATGTAGCCATGTAACTCCGTTAATTATATTGACAATGTGACAGAATTGTCACGTCATTGCCCCTGAGCGACAGCTTTAATGTTAGCTGGCGCCACCGAAATAGACTTGGCAGAGAAAAACCACTGCCAAGTAACCTCAATCATCCCCTCTCTTCCTTCCCTCCTCCTCCTTCGTCGCCCCTTAGCCGAACATCCCGACGTAGAGCAATCACCGCCAACAGGGCTGCGCTGCGGCGAAGCTGGCGATCGGGGTGGCCCTAATCTTCTTTGCTCAGCCGGCGGAGAGCGCTACTCTGAAGTGGAGCGATAGATATAGCCGGGTGAAGGGTTTGAGGTGGGGGAGGGGAGGGGAAACGCCGAACTAGGGAGAGAAGCCTAATCGATGGTGTCATTTTTGTAGAGGGGGGGAAGAAAACTAGTGAGAGCCAGGAAAAGGAGAGCGTATTTGATGAATATCTTAATATTCTTTCTTGTACGGTGTCTATATTGGAGAGACCGAGAGTGCGTACGAGATGGATAAGGATAATAAATTCAAAACCATTATTTTTCACAAATATGTTTATACTAGAAGTAGTCGGGCATATTTCAGGATTATTTTGGTTGGTCGATGAAGGTGGGAAGTGGAGGGTTGCTCTTCTAAGAATGCCGCACCGGGGGCGGTTGGTGCCGTACTTTTCGGCCGGCCCTCGGTGGTGCCGGCGCGCCAGTTTCTTATGAATTTTGTTTATTATTCGTCGTTCAGTGAATGCTAATTTTATTACCTGGTGCGCTGCGGGGGGGCGCTGCGAGCGTTCGAGATGACGGCGGCGGTGGCGGCTGGAGGTCGATAAACGTGAGATGCCTCTCGTTGCGCGTGTGGCAGCTCTTTTTTTTATTTATTCATTCGTCGCTCAATTCCTGCTGGCAACGGCGAGTAATTGAATTTGGAGAATATTTTTGAAGGTGCAGCAGCAGCAGTCGCACGTACACATTATATGGAGAGGGTGGCTGAGAAATTATAGTCACGACCAAACTCTGCGCCATCGATCATAAAACTTGAATCGCGTTGCACTTGGATGGTTGGTGGCGTTGGGGAAGGGGGTTAATCGCGATGAGACAGTTCTTATCCTGCCTTGATCCTGTTTTACCAGTTGCCCCATCAAACAGGAGTCATTTGTGCGTCTAAGAATTCCAACGACTTCAGAGTTTTCTAACGTTTACTTAGTGCGTTTACTTAGATAAGCGAGTCTATTTATTCGGTTGATTTACTTAATAAATAAAAAATGATTACATTGTGCTAAGCAATATCGAGACAAATTAAGAACAACATTTACATCTTGTAATGTCACAACTTGAGGATAACAATTGGGACAAAGACCGAGATGAACAATTGTTAATCGTGGCATGAACAATAACAATTGAGGCAAGAAAATGTTGGTCGTCTTGTCTTGCAATTGCAATTTACTCCACTGAGATCCAGGGGATCCAGCCCAATTTTACTCGCGTTATTTGTGATGGGAGTGCGATAGCAGATTTAATAGACTATAAAACCCAGCGGTTACGATGAAAGGTCATGAACGAATAAAAACATTCCAGTCAGGAGGGTCTCACGTACGAGTATATTGGTTTCCATTCATCGCTCCGGACTTTATCGTTGGCGACAACCTATCTGCAAAACAGCCGGGGTTACGCTAGTCGCCAAACTACAGTAGCACAGTAATGTCTGCTATTTGGTCAATTTAATAAAAATCCAATATTTCAAATGTTGTCTAATGAGAACTGTAATTCATAATTTAAAAATAATTAGTTGCACCACAATTTGACCACAATTGGACGATAGGCAAAAATCAACACTGAGCTAGGCACATTTATGGATGACACAATTGTGTCGCTAGCTCATGTATGAGTTTACAATTGTGGATTGAATCAAAGGGGATTAATATAGGTGATCATTTCGCATTCGGGTTTCAGAATCACAGATGTCGGATCACAGGAGGAACGTTGGAACCAATTTGGCTTCGACGAAGAAATTACCGTGTGAACTGGGCATCGACTACCTGATGGTGTCGCCTAGTGTTTATCCAATGGGCAACGACCGAATCTTCAAAGTAGACTAGCTCAGCCAACGTTCTGTCGTCGAACGCGATCTTTTTAATTATTTCGCGACGCTAATTTAACTGCCACCTATCTATCGTCTACCTAGTATTTTTCCACCACCTGTGTTCATAAACTTCTTGCGCTTCTGTGGTCACCTGAGACCCCTCGCCACCTGAACCAATTATATCAGGGATGAATCTTGCAGCCGTTCACCAGTTTGTCTTGTCTCTGCGAGTCCACATCCGATTGATGAGAACGCCTGAAATTGTTAGATTGTTCAAATAAATACGGAGTAATTGGTGTTTTGTATTGTGGTGTCTTAATATAATTAATGCACATAAATAACGAAATTGATTTTAATGAAGTACAGGTATCAGTGATAGACGACTAGATACTACTTATATTCTGATATTTAATATCTAATGTACACTTTAATCTCTTTTTTCTAGGAATTACCGAGTGCGTTTTTTCGTCAAATGACAGTGGTCACCGTGGAATGATAGTTCTCCTTATAAATGGAAGAATGGAGTCGAGGCAAACCAGGGATCCATGTTCCAGGAGGTACGTTATATTCGACGGAAGGTCGCGCTTCCGAATTTTATTTATAGTTTGAAGTTGAGGATATCGAACTACGCCATCCGCGCCATCTAGTGATAACCTGATTCGCGATGGCACGGCCACCTGTTGCACCTGTTGCCCAAGTGAGTCAGACCGTCGTGCTCGTCTACATCACCCAAATTGGAGGGAGGGGGAATGATCCCGCCTAATTTCAACCAATATGGTAGATTCTCTATGTTTACGACAATCTGCGACGGTGGTTGGTGGTGGTGGTGGTGGTCGTGGTAGTTGTTGCCTGAGCGTCTTTCCTGGAGGTGTTCGCGGGCTTCTAATGTTTGTGATGGTAATGGGGGTGCGTCACGCGCACGATGTGGACTTTTGCGTGACATGAGAAAGAGCGCCCGCACATTTTGTTGACTCTGGTTAGGCGTGGTCGCGGTTGTCTGACCAAACAAATCATCTGGGCAAACCAGAAACATGCGCAAGATTAAAGTCGCCTCTCCGCCCATTCGTCTCCCCCGCCCCCCCCCCGCCCACACCTCAGCCGCTACTTCACCTGGTCCCAAACGTAGATCTACAGTGTGTATGCATCGAAACGATAAATAACATTTCTGAGCTGATGTTTGTCCGCGGTACAAGATAGAAATTATTATTTACACATGGTGATTTCAAATTAGCATGACTTGATGCTAATTTTGTTAATAGCTGTTGACAAAATTGTACGAGGGGCGTTCGATAAGACATACACAGGTGTGTAAAAGTATGTAGGAAACGTGTTGAGGACACCTAAATTTCAAACTATGCATTTAGAGGATGTAGAAATAACTATTTTTTCACAAAAATTGTTGTAATTCTCCCAGCGTGACAACAGTTTATTTAAACCCATGCCAAGAAAAGTGTTCAGTTGAGTAGTCAGTGACGAACTCCAGTTTTGAAACATCTTTGAATCCTGTACTGTCTTAAGTATACTTTAAAGTTCATGATTCCATGTGGTGTCATCCTTAGAATTCTGATAGAAAATAATATTAAATATATAAATTAAGTCGTAAAATAGTTTTTTCAAATGTATATTTTGAAATTTGCGTAACCTCAATACCTTCCTTGCCACAAATTTACAAGACTGACTTACCGAGCGCCTCTTGTTGTTGATTAACAAGTTTTTATCAAACTTTTGACAAATGTCAGATATGTTTGCACTTCACAACTAGATCGCCACTTGAAGCTATTGTACGTGACATGTCAAACATTTGCTTAAGAACTGCGTTCTCAATTTCGTATCAGATGCTTAAAATCAGTTCTGATTGACGAGGAGAAATTTATAGTGATTTGCCGACACAGCGACGATAAGGTTACAAAACAAGTTCATGAAATGAGCATATATTTTTAATAATATTATAATGTAATGCTGATCTCAGTTGAGGTATGCGATGGACCAGCTATAGGAGTCTGAACTTCTTATATCTCTGACCTGAATTGCTGTTGTATTTCGATGAGTCTATTCTTTCATGGTCTTACCAGAAATATGTAGTTGACAAATTGATGATCGAGCGGACCTTGGTCATATACTTCTGACACTAATTCATTATCTTGACGGTAGCAGCGCGGCTAACATATTAGTGTCTGCTTTCGAGCGTCCGTTCTCGCCCACGCATTAGCCCACGTGCTAATAGCAGACGCTTCAATTACGAGTCGAACAACGCATAACCTATGGCCGGAGCATTAGTGGGGGCATTCGATGAGTAAAGAGTTATTGACGAGAGAATTCACTAAGCTCCGATAACTGCAACGTTCTAATACAGTGCCAATAGTAGGTCCTTGCCAAACTTTAGCGTAAGCGCCGGTGCAGTTGTGGAGCAATGCCAAATCGGTAGGGAAAATGTCGATCTTGGCGCGTCATCTATTGCAGTCTGAGACCGATTATTCTCAGAGCTGTGCTGACGTCGCTGTCGCCACCGGGTTCAGTTATAACGACCAAAGAGATCAGCTGAGTAGAAAGCTGAAGGGATTTCGTTTGTCGCTCTGGCTAAACTATTTGGCAGTTGGATTGCAATGTTCAGTGAATTTCTCTAACTGAAAAATGAAACATAAACAAATGAAGTACAGAGTATATATGTATGTTGCTTAAGGAACTGTGAATTGTAAAGGCACAGTAAAAGATGCTACCAAATTTTAACAAAAATGGTGGATCATATTATTTTGTGATTTGATATTTTTATCTGATGCTAACTAAACCGCCTATCATTGATACCAGCGACAATTTACACACAGGATTTCGAATTTCTAACTATTATTCAATTAATACCTCGGAGTGCTATTAAACAAAATAGGAAAAAATACATTTTGTTATGAAGAAGTTGTCAAACATTTGGGAATATAATTTTTTAATCAGGTGTAACGGAGTCATTGTCATTAATTCGTGGCGAATTACAACTGCTGCTTGGATAAATACGTATTCCACCGACATTTATAATGTTACTGTCGTCCATACTTGTATATCCATACGCTTGATAATTTCAATATTTAATCTGCTAAACAAATAAGTATTTATTCCTGTTTTGTTAAATATCTAAAATATTATGATATACCTGGCAGCATTGGCAACTCGTAAGAACGGTAGCTCAGGTTTAGTGGAGACGTCATCTTTGAATTATCCAAAATAATAGGAAAGGGACGTCTGGCTGTCTACCTTGGGTAATTATAAATATTAATTTTCCACGAGAGATGTGGATGTGGTAAATTTGTTAGATGTGAATTGTCATCGTCTTAGATCCCACGATCCACGTTAAGATTCACACTCAAAATAGTTTTAAAAAAATATTAGAAATACTTTCGCTGCCATGATGCGGACTATTTATTTCTCTAGTTACATAATATCTAAATTCCTCATATACCCTGTATTCACTTTTAAATACTGTACTCTGTCAATTCTGTTACTATTGAAATACATTTTTCTTTTTTAATTTTTATTTTGTCAAGATGTTTATCACAAAAGCGGTTCTGCTTCTTGAACCTACTTCATGGTTTAATAATTTTCTTGAGTGTTTGTCGCCGAAACTCTTTTTTTTCCTTCATAAAGCGCAAATTGTACTGCGGCAGTGCTCGCGAATCTATGGGAATGGGTGGACGTAGAACATAATCGTCTCGATGCTCCGACTAGGCGCTTCGCATTGAATGGTGCCATAAAAAAACGATCGGCTCAAATTGTGGAATTACGCCCCTCGCACCACACACACACACACACACATCGAGAGCAAAACGAATCAGGAAAAAAAGACGCACGTCGAAAGTTCCCAATTAACGTGTTTTTTATCCTCATACGTGTATTGATTACAGCCTGGGTGCCCACACTATGTAGACTGAACGGGTTTGTAAAAAGAAAAAAGTGGGATGAAAGTGGAGGAAAAGTAGGGAGAAGGTGGGTTGGAAGAGGAGCGAAAGGAAAATAGACAGTTACCATTAATTACAACACTTTAAACGATTGTTCTCCAAGCGACTGAACGCCGCTATACAGTACCGAGTAATTAGTAGACGCTAGGCCGAACGGCTCAAAGAAATCGAATTGGTAGAAACCGGTACCCTATGATCTTTTGCGCAATCAATCTCATCAGATACCAAAATCAAGGATGTGTCATCAACATGTTTGCTAATTGTTTACGGAGCTTCTCGCTAGATTCTGACATTTGTCGTTGAAAAAGGTTCATCTCAGTGACCGACTTGATCTCACAAATAAAGAATGGCTCGATCGATCTCTAACTTACCACATCGATGATATCTCGCACCTGTAAAGATGTCAATTTTCTTTTTCCATGTTGGTCCATGTTGGTTCAGACGGAAAAATCGAATAATTTTTACGAGTTCTTTTTTTCCCCTCAAGACTTAGTTTCATCGGTTCTTTGGTAACCACTTAGGATTTGGGTTTTTCCGTTAGGTGGGTACGTGACGAATTAAAATTTCCGTTTGGATTACTTGAATAGGTGATGGTGATGATGGTGGTGGTGGTACTAGGCGATCGTGAGAAGGCAATCAATTAAGCTGCTCGAAGCGGTTTTAATTTGTTCCAATTTGTAGACGTCATATGGAGAGTTGGCGAACGTCGTACGTGCTTGTGTCGACGTCTGGATCGTAAATATAATTTATATACGACCAAAGGGTAAACGGTGAGGCCTAAGATTCGTTTAAGAAACACATACAGAGAACAATTGTTCATTTTTACGGAAACTGTTAAAAGTTTACTAGTATTTCATAAACAAAATATTTCTTGTAATTAGCGACGAGCTAATTATAAACGAAATTAGTTAGGACCATTACTGATTGAGGACAATTTTTTTTAACTGCTGACAAAAGAAAGTCGGTTTGTAAATTACGAACATTCAAAAAAATCATCGGAAATAGGAATTATTCTTTTCCAATTATCAATTTATCAATATTAGTACTAGACAAGCCACATTAGTCACTTCAGACTCCATCTTTCGTTTATCTAACTTCGAGATTCGTGTGGAGGGGAAACCAATCAAAGATTCAGGGTAGCGACCTCTGTCGGTCGGTGCTCCAAATCGGTGGGTGAAGCTCCTTTCCTCCCGGGCTTCCCCTATCTCGGTCTCGCCGCCCCCGGAGTTCTCGTATTTGTCCATTAGCGAGCAGCTCTGTCACTGTCAACCGACTTCCCCTCGAGGAAGCGACTCCGGGTTTACAAATTTCCTCCGTGATTAATTGACCGCTTCCCCCGAATATGTTTTCAAAAGATGCGGATCATTTTCTTGTTGTCGGACAATGGCGCTCTGCACGTATAAAATGACACGTACGCGCCCATTCGCGACGATGGGCGGGGGAACCCGAAATTGAGATCACGTGACTAAACAACGGTAGCCAATCACGAACCGGCCTTTAGCGTGCACGCCACTTGATTGTAATTAATTTATCCTCCCGGGAACCCAGAGCGGGGAGCTCTGGCTAAATACTTCATTTCTTGAAATAGACTACCTCGGGAAATTGAGTCGTCGCACACGTGACGTCATACCAAGTGATGGTTTCAACGAGTTACATCCTTGTCGTTGCTCCTGACTCTTCAGAGATGGTCAAAGTAAATGTCGAGAAAGCAAATAAAAATAAGTATTAGGTTTCTTTAGTCATCATGTTGATGGATTTGTTCCAACCAGTATGAAAAATGGACTGCAAACTTCGTACAACAATAAATGCATTTCGTGTTCCAATCCGGTCACTCCGGACGTCTGTCAACCAGTTCTGTACTGGCCCAAATCCGTCAATTAAAATATTTCCTTAACCTCCTGAGATCCCTACTATTGCAATATTTCTTTAGGAACCCTGTACATTTCGGATATATATATTAATAATTTACTCTAGCATTTTATAAATTTATAAAGTGAGGAAATTGAAATTTTTAAATGTTGGATTTCAAATAACTATCCATTATACAAAATTATCTTCTTAAAATTATGGGAATTTCGTAATTTTGTTCACTAAGTAATTTTAAAATGAATTTAAAATATAACATAATAATAGAACTAGGAAGTCTTGATTAAGTAAAATAAAATGGATGTTGTGCCTGAGACAGCGATGAAAGTATGGCCCAATTTTGACGAGGAATTATTAGAAAACTGTGTTTTGCTTGTTAATTGCTTAGAAACAGGTGTTGGTGCTGAGATTCTTTCTGGGGTCCTCGAAGACTATACGGCGATCAAAAATGGGCATCATTGGGATCGTTATCGCAATCCTACGAGATTCAAAATGGTGGTTCAAAGCCGCCATTATCTGTAGCTTCGTGCGTCTATTCACCAGTTAATAGGTACAATGTTGATATTCCTCTTTTTATAACATCCTATTCTGGACATATAACCGCGGGTGATCCTTTTTCCAAAATCGTTATTTTTTTTGTTACGGCCAACCATTGTACTAGTCTGTTGGCAGTGGCGAGTTGAAGAGTACATTTTTTATTCCTCTTTTGGATGACTTTTTTTTATTTCCATGCAAGCGGTAGCGAGAGTGAGTGAGTGTGTGAGAGAGAAAGAGAGAGACGATCGTTTTTCATAACAATTTATGTGATGATCGTTCGATTTCTCGCTCGGAGTGGGGGGAAAAGTGGTAGGCGGATGAGGGATTGCTGGCGTGTGGCAGGAGATAAGCGTAGGCTGGCCATGGACGTCATTTGGAAAGTGCCTGCGCCGTCCTGCTGAGTTTCTACTATGATGCACTTTCTCTCTCTCGATCTCTCGCTTTGTGAAGCTGAGTTTTACTGGAGGCTAGCCGCAACACGCCAGCACATTTCCATGCCGGAAGTGAAACGATGAATAGTACCACAAAATGGCGTAATGGATTCCAGCGCAAGCCATTCTCTCACCTTTAGGAGTATCGCGATGCGTTGTACTGAGTAGTGTTTGAGCTGTGCTCTGCCGGAAATGTATATCGTATTTGCGGATCTACATTTTATATTTATTTAGTTCGAGACAATATTCATAATTTTAACATCATGTAAACTAATAAATTTTAGAACCAAATAATCAGGTAACATAAACATATGGAATGAGGCGAGAACCAATAACGTTCCTGCATTGATCATGACAGATAGGAAGTTGTCTCTTAAAAATATTTTTCAATATGGTTCAATTTATCCTATTAAAATGTTGGGCTTCTCACAGTGGTATTTCTGCAATATGCACGCTGTATTTATTTTTACACCTAACCATTTGATTCAGAATCAGAATCAGAACCTTCGATGTGTGAACTTGATCTTTGTGATGGTCACAAAATACGAATTCACCATTTCCTCGAAATATGACAATGGAATTTTGTGTCAGAGCATTGGACACAAAGTACTGTGTACTTTTTTTGTATTACGTTAATAAAGAAGTTTACTTATACTTCAATGTCCTGTTAGATGATTGACGACACTATTGTCAATTGGGATATTAGTATTTGTGTTTTAAATAGCTATCGTTTAAAGTACATTCGTTTTAATAATTTGCCGCTGGGTCAGGTTCCAATATCCCACCAATTATTGCGTGCATACACGAGTATCTTGTTCGGCCGGTTATTTTTTTCTTCTATTGGTTTTCTGTCAGATTGTCGTTCCTTTCTACATATCAGTCAGAAACGACTTCCGAATCAACGAGCCCTAATTGTCATTGGGGCGTGGCCAGTTTGTCCGCTGGCGACCCGAGCCCACGTCCACCATTCGTGGTCCTATCTATCGTTTGTTGGAAGGTGGGCGGTGCACGGCGCTCTCCTCTATTGTTGATTGGCAGTCGTCAGTCAAAGGTGACCTGACAGATTGCCGTTACACGGACACAACGTGCCGAGCGTGCTGGGTCTGACCCTCACGTATTCACGCCAATGTTGCTTTCCTGCTTGTTTATTTGTATCAAGAGCTACTGAAGCCGCTAAACCATGCACCCGAAGCATGTTGAAAATAATTTTAATTATGCAACATCAATATAACAATAGCTAATAGTGACTTTGAAAAGGATACAAAGCACCCCCTGATGCTGTACCGCAGTACACATTGTTGGATCATGGAACTGGATACGAGATGGCAAGCACCTCTAAAAATAAAACCCATGAAACGTAATGATTCTGAATCCGAACTTCTACGGCTCACCTTTTGTGTATTCCTGGAACAGGAGGAAGACATGGTCAGTTCTGGCGACAATGTTGTGTTTGTTGCCAAAAGGGATTCTGCTGAAAACGTATTTCAAATTAAGCTCCAAGTTTATTAGGAGCTAGACGGAGGCTTTTACATCACCAAATCGCATTACATTGGCTACAGAAAAAGAGAGAAATGCTTTGTGTCAATAGTAATAAAATTGCTTTTAGCAACTATCCGCCAAACAAACAATCGAATTTTTTGTTCTGTTCTTGGGTTCCCCTTCCGCATTTGTCGAGAACAGCCTCTAGCGCAATGCAACACTTTCAACTTGAGTGATGACGTCATCAAGCCACTTTATTTAATGCGCACTTTCCGGTCAATCGATATTAAAGTAGCAAAAAAATATCAGTATTACATGTTTGACAACTGATCGAGGTTGTGTCAAGGTCATAGCATAATTAAAATTATCTTTGTTATTAATTTGTAGATGAACTTTTGAATTTAATTACCAGCGATTAAATTAAAACAATTGAAAGTTTTTTTCTAGACATTGTTTATACTCCTTTTCCATAACGATGATGCTATTTGAAAATACAATTTGCAATATATTGTTTATTGGAATAAATGTTTTGAGAACACTTCACTGGATTGAATTGATCACATTTGTTTATTACTATTACAACATTATTAATTTTGTAATTCAATTGCGAATGCTAGATTCGATTATATTTATTTATCACATCGAAAAATGATTGGAATTCGAAATTTCCACTAACGCTGACCCTTAACTATTTTAGGTTTTCGTTTGTCTTTCTCGGTATTTCTTTTTGCCTAACTCTAAACTTGCTATAATTTTGAGAGAAGAGACTTAAAAGATAAAAGAAATGATCAAGTTACTCAGCGTAACACTTATCTGAAACCCGAGCCAAGACACTTTATTTTATATGCGGTGTTGTCCACCAAGGGTGCAATACTTAGCCAAAACATTTTTTTGTTGACACGTAATTGCAAATTAATTGTGTCTGGTAAAATGAACAAGAGTTGATGCGTCCTATGAGTTCAAGGATATATGTTGATTTGAATTGATAGAATCAAGAAGTTGGCTTTATTCCATCCTCTAATTTTAAATCGTCAAGAACATCTCAGAGAGTAACATTTTAAGTACTTGTTGTACAAGCATTTGACAACAAACCTCTATGATTTTTAATGCAAACGTACGGATTTATACGGATTCACTGAACCAATTTTGGGCAGCCATCATCTCACCATCTCTTTGACATCGACTTCAGTTCGGTTAGCCTTTTTTTGAGTTGCCATACATAAAAACGTTTTAGATCATCGCTGCACGACTGCGCCTGCGATATGATCCATTCCTACGCACTCGAAGAGCGTGTGTCTTTTCTCGGGAATCTGTAATTAGTATATCGACGGTCGATTTAATTAGTGGTTTTCCGGTGGTTGTGTCCTTATCGGTTTGCCAGCATGGGTCGGTCCTAATTGTTTGGTGAGGGGGAAAGGCATGACATCAGACAGGCAAGATGATTCGGTGCTCGATAATTTGATGAGGTGATTTGTCTTTAGCAATATATCAAAGGAGGTGACGACTTCATCTAGCATTTGGCTACGATCTGAAGAAGTCATTCTCCATTGTATATTACCAGGAATGGTTATTGAACGTCTTCCACAATTTGTTGTAAAACATTTATTATGATGTTCTTCCAGCTAAATGAGATCGTAATCGACTTATTCCAAATGTGAATGTTCTGAAGCGTCAGAATCGATTCTCGATTCCGGTGAAGGACAAATGGTTCTTGGGAAAATAATAAGAATCAAAATGAATTTTGTAAAATAAAATATTTTATTTATTGGGAGCTTCGGAGCACTTTAAAAGTTTCAATTTGTCGTATTTTATGATTTTTCTTTTGAATTATAACAGAATAATGACTAGAGAAATATTTGCAAACGCTCCAGTGCTTTTTTTCCTCATCAATAATTAGATATTTCCGCACAAATATTCTTGGCATTAGTGCACACTTTTTTAAAGGTCAGTCTAGTCCAAATCAATGAATAAAATAGATATGGAGCCAAATCATTGACGAAAGCACCTATTTTCGAACTCTAGAAGCTCTATTGAGACACTCGCTCTCGTCCCATGAATAATAGCGAAATCAACATTTAACGAAAAACGAAAGAAAATTTATGCTTCGTATAATGGCCGCTACCCTTTATCATCAGGTGGCGCAATTGCCGCCAGTGGTTCTTTATGTTTAAAAAATGTCGGTGGTATAATCAATAGTTCCACGATCATCGATAACTTTAACGAACAAATTGTGCCTATATAATACTGCGGGAAAACACCAGTAACTGTCCAGTAGAGATAGAGCATTATCTAAATTTACAGTTGCAGTAACAAATACATCTATGGTTGCTAATGTGATCTTTTTTAATTTATTTATTTCGAACAATAAATAATTATATATTATACAATAAAAAAATGTTTTGGTTTTGTTAAGAGTTCCCAATTCGTCATTTTTAATCAGAATTTGGCAGATAAAAATGGCCGCCACTTCTTCCAGTGTGTGCAGTGGGCGAAGCTCAGTCTTGTCACTTGCTGTTCCTCGGATAGATCGCGCTCGATGATGCGCATCTGTCCTCCAGTAGGTCAGCCGTGACGTTGCTGGCCCGTCACGTGACGGCCGCGTGTTTGGCCGTTACCACCGCCCACCAACTATAAAAGCAGTTATAACGCGGCGTGTATTTACCACCGCGTTGTCATGGAAACGCCGGCGCTCTGACACCATTTCGTTAGACCACCATCTCCTGGAACACACACACACACACACTCCTTAACCCACCCACTCGAACCACCTTAGTGGCGGACCATTCGTCGTGAGGCCCAATAATGGCGGCCCTATTAAATCATAAGAACTCCTCACTTAATCGATTCACCAAGAAAATGGTTGGATAATGCATTTTCATAAAAAGGAAGATAAAAATATATAAACCCCTTTTGTGAACGCATAGTGCCTCTTAATTTTCTTAAATTAAATCACGTCTTAATACTAAAAATAAGTTGTGGTCATAACAACATAAAAATTTATAATGATACGTCCTCATTTTCATAACGTCAAGAACAGGCGTCTTTACAAATGTATTTGTTCGTGTGAAAACGTTACGACCCCTTATCGTTGGTAGCCTAGATTTTCTTTTCGAGACAGTTCGCCCTAAGTCGGTGCCAACGGTTAGGTCCGCCCCCTTACCCACCCACCAACCCGCTACTTGGGTTGGGCAAGCAAAAAAGAAATACTGTACGAAAGCTATTGTTAGCTTTATTGTTTTATTGATATTTTGATTCTTCTTTCGGTTTTGTGTTTTCCTTATATATTAATAATTGGCATTGGCACTTCCGCGGTCGCCAGTGCGACAAAACCATCTAACTATTATTGTTCCGTCCAATTATTGACAGAACAGTCAATATTGGCGATTCCGCCTTTATTAGAGTATGCGGTATTTGTCCGGGGCAAGGACACTAGATTGCGTTTGACTTTTGTCAATTTCGAAGGAGAGGTTGGCGAATAAGTTTGGAATCCCGGAAAATATAGTTATTGGCGTCGCACAAGTGTATGGTTAGGTGCTTGTGCAATGTATTTTGTAATTTTTTAAGTTATTTTTGCCTGTAAACTCAAAAACATATATTCCAGAATAGCTACCCTATCAAAACTTTCGCTGGCATGCGTCTGCAAAGCGCTTAGTAATTTATTGAGAAAATAAAAATGAGATCGAAATTTGCGTCTATGTTTTGTTCTTTTTTATATATATCAATATGATATAGAAACATATCTGCAATTACGAATAAAGGAAAAAATAAACAACGCTAAACGTTTTATTAGGCCACCCTGTATACAGAGTATATTCCAATGATTTGTAGTATTACAATTAATGCAAAATCACATGACATACGTTAACAGCATTGTCGCTTCATGTTATCCAAGTAAATTGAAGCTTTATTCTCTTCACAAAGCTGTTATTATTAATGATTGGTTACGTTATTTTCCACAGAGACCATTTAAGTAACGCATTATTGCCCTAGTGTATTTCAAAAGCCGAGAAGCAATTATCTTGGAAAAATAAGACTGGCGCACATAAGAAAGTTTTTTCGATTGCTTTAAATTCCAGTTGAGTAACGAGTTGAAAAAGAAAACATCACTTCATTTAGGTATCTCTTCTTTTTTTCCGTAAAACTCACTAAATTTGTCCGTTTCGCCACACGTTTATATCCTTCCCATTTCTCCCCAACTCACATTTGAGTAATCAACATCCTCTTTTTTTTTGCTTGTTAATTCTGCAAACGCAATAGAAAAAAGGTAGTCGAGTGGAGAACGGAAATATCGTCACGCGAGTTGCCAAAAAAAGCAATCATTTGGGCGGACTATTTCATGCTACTAGGTTGTCGGGACTATCTAACCAAAGAAATGGATGGGGTAAAACCGAGAACCCTTTCCCATCCAATCAGGTGTGTAAAATAACGTTTTCTCCTTCTGAGGTTTGCCTCTATTGCGATGCTGCTGTCGCTGAACCATTTTTCTTCGAAATCAGAAACAGAGAATTTTGAAACTACCGTAATTCTTTTTTATTTAATATGAGATATTCGTAAAATATTTAAATTTTAAACAAATTTGCTTGGCTGGAGGATTTCGCAAATATGACAAATCCAGTAAAGCTAGGTTTACACCGGAGAAGCTCGACTCAGAAGGAGCCGAACTTCACCGGTCGCGTCAATGCCAGCTCCATGTAACTAACATTTATCTAACTCCGGCTCGTTATAATATTTTATCAATAGATAGCGCGTAATGGTAATGGATACTGTGAGAATCTTTGTGTTGATTCGCCATTTCATAGTTCGGAAATGTCTTCTTTCTAAATATTAAAGCACCCCTCGCATTGACAAACAGTTCTCTACTATGTTGGTTACCCGCTGGTGTTGTTTTTCATTGTCAACGAACAGGCCATTCTATGCTCGAACTCCTCACACCTCTTTGGCACTAACCCGTCAGCGGCGACCGACTAACACACTTCTACTAAATGGCATAATGAATTTGTCGTTTCTCCACTCGACTCTGTCATTTTCTTCACGCCGTCGCCATCATTTTTAACGACGTCGTTCAATTGCGCGGCAGTTCGTTTTTTCTTTCTTCTTCCCTTCCCTTTTCTTCCTTTCCGTTTATTTAGCGCGCCCACAGGGTATGCCACTCGTATTTCTATCATCGAGACGAATTTGCACCGAGCCGTGAGATGCCTTGCTTTGCAGTCAGGCGAGCTCACCTGGCACACTTTAAGGGCGATTGGTATGGCCCGACAAATTTTCTAATTTTGTTTGTTGTGTACATTGTAAATGCCACACGACATTCAATGCAGTAGAAACCAGTGCCCTCTAAAATAGCTTCGGCATATTCAATGAGGGAAATTAGAACGCGAACGACCAACGCCCCCATCTCAAAAACACGATCGAACAAAATTCATTGGAACGAAAACGTGTGCTACAAAAGATATAATTAAAATTTTAAAAATGTGGAGCCATTATAAATTCCAATAGGGTAGGGATCTTAATCGTGCACCTGATATTGTACAGACACGGGTCCCACGAAAAATTCTGGAAGTGCTTGTCGGGAATTGAACCCGCGATCACGAATGTTGCAAGATCACGATCACCACGAAAAATTCTGGAAGTGCCTGTCGGGAATTGAACCCGCGATCACGAATGTAGCAAGATCACTGTCACCACTCGGCACCTCTGCGAATCACTATGTAACTGCGATCGCTGCATTAATTACTTTGGTAAGTACTTTTGCGTCATCCTGTATGCGCTTATAGCAAGCAATACGTAAAGCTCCCCCCGACGTGGCTTCGTGTAAGGCACCTTTGTTATCCAATTTAACAACAGTTAGGCTGACAAGATTATCATTTTCTATTCGTGCAATAACATATGTTAATATATTTTGAATATTTCAAATGAATTTTATTTATTTATCAAGTGTGTTTTGAAAAATAAATTGCAGTCAGCAAAGTATTTAGTCGTTATTGTTTTTGCCTACAGATGATGAATACAAAATTACTACGAATTACGTTTGATTCTGACTCAATTTTTACTTAGAAATAAAATCCCCCCCCCTTTATGAGTAAGATATACAAAGATGGTAAGAAACAGAAATTTATAACAAATTGAATCGTGTTTCACCGAGGTAATTAAATTTATTAGAAGCTCCTATGTTCGAATCCTAGCAATTTCGAAACTCTTTTACCGCAATTGCCAAATATAATTTGGTCGTCTTTCTACCAAAGCATCTTGGATTTTCTGTTATATCCCATACGCCTTCATTGAGTTATTTAATTTTGACCAAAGATAATTTGAATACTGAGCCCCTTTTTAATTGGTTATCTGAGTCGCGAGACGTGGGATGGAAAGCCATTTCTTGCACCTTTTTGAAACGTGTGTTAGGGAAGTCGTTTAAAATTGAGGCTCGTGTATAATAGTTGAAAACGTAAAAATAAACCCACCGATTACCATTCACCGGCAAACGTTGATTAAGCATAATCTTTAAATTTAATGGTACCTCTTAGAGCACCTGTTTATGGAGAGTTTCATTACGCCGTTTTCTAATTAAAATCTGATTGATCGGCTGGTTTACGACAAAGGAGGGTTAACCGACTTAAACCCTATGATCTGCCTTTCATTGCCTTTTTCACCAAACCCACGAAAACCGAGCTATTCCTCGAGACCAACCGCCTCTTACTTATTCCATGAGAACCACTTTCCACCTTGCGTTCCTCCAGCCTCCCCCCAGCCCTATAGTGCCATGCTGTTACCCGTCGCCGTATTGAATGCCCCGAATTTTCAGTGGCAGAGCGGCTTTTACGGCGCCCGCGTTTGAGTAATTGAAGTCGTAAATTGACAATTAATTCCTTCGCGAGTGGAATTTTAATGTTATTTTAATGCTAATTGACGACGGTTGTGGAATCGAGGTGAAGTTGTTCGCTCGTCAGGGTTCGCCGGTTTTAGTGGTTGGCGAGTTACTTCGGCACTGTCGCGCACCTAGCGGCTGAAAAATGGAACCCGGTCACCGCAAAAATGCGATCGTTTTCAGTCAAACATCTTCATAGACATCCACTGCAGACCGTCATAGGTATATTCTTTCATTGACTTGCATAGGCCGCCATAGCACGCATTGGCGTAGATCTCCATAAAATTACAGGTTCAGGAGAGTTAGGAAGATCCTAAAGCGATGTTTAGATGATGAAACATCTTAATAGAATGTGAACGTAAATTTACCAGATTTGCATAAGAGGAATCAAGTGGAAGTCTCATAAATAAACAAAATGTTGACCTTTCACGCAGATCGCATACATATTGGTTGTTTATTTATCAATCACTTATTGATATAAAATTGACGGAGGAATTGAATCGGTCATGAGTTTGTCTTCTCACCCGATCCTGTAATCTCGTTCGACGAAATGGTGACGAAGAGCTGCAACTGACGCTGTCAATATTCTCCGGCAGTCTATTTTAGTTAAGGAGGACGCGAGATATAATGAAATGACGTCGAAATTGGCGGCCATATTTTTTTTCTTCTCTTCCCCGATTCTTGTTTCTGTTATCTCGTTTGACGAAAACTCTGTTGAGTGCTCTCGCAGGCGAGCAGCTGCCATCATAAACAGTTTCGCAACTTCCGACGCCGTGTCTCGCCATTCACGATAGTTTATTGTTGTTGCTAGAGAAAACGGAGCGAAGGAGAGGGGGTGAGGGGGTGAGGGGGCGTCGGCTAAGGGGGAGTTTCTATCAAAACGCTAATGGCCGTTGCCCGTACATTGATGCGAAGAATAGCGTGCGCGCTTCTAACTAACCGAATTTTAAATGTGGGGAGGACATCGCGGCTAAAATCGCTGAAAGCGCCGGTTCTCGGTTTTGACGCGATGGACTGATGAGGGGAAAAAACATGACTTTTCCGAGTGCGGCTCACGACGTCTAGTCACGAGAGGTTGTGGGTGTTGCTGGATGGTATCGCCTCCTCCATCCATTCAGGAAGTGCGGTGGGAATAATGGATACATGGAGTTAAGGGTATGGGGGTGGAGGGAATGGACCAGACCGGACGAGAGTTGCCCAAACCTCGGTTGTAGCCGATGCGGATCTCATAAACATTTTTCTCACTATTTTTGTCTTAGATTGCGGATACTTCACCGTGGAGTATCAATGATTGAATTGAGGTCGCCTTTCGCGTGTACACAAAAGATCAATGAGTTCCTGGATATGAAAACGAGCAAAAGGAAACTTCCCCTGATAGAGCTGTAAAAAAAGCGAATTGCTATTGAAATATTTTGTGAAAATTATTCTCGATTGATCATCACCAGAAAGCACTAGTTATCTTTCTGACATAAATGCTAACTGGAAGTCAAACTACATTATCTGATTGTCATCAAAATATTATTAGTTTATTCTTGACTGTTCAATAGAATAAATATAGACTTGAAAGTGAATCGAAGTTAACAGATTTAAATAATGATTCAGATAATGATAAATAGTGTAAAATAATAATTATTGTCCAACATCACAGAGTGCATTAACGTGTTATTTTTCTATTGGGTTGTTATGTTATATACAGGAAAACAGTATTACCAGTAAACAGAGATATTGGAAATTTAAGAAATATGCATTTTTTAAAAAGTTTTTGTTGCTTAACTCGCAGTTTCGTGACGACGATTGCACTATAAAGGGGGGGACGCATGTGCTGAATTAGCAATCGCTCCATACTGCATTATAAAAAGATAAACTTCGTGGAAAGACACTATCGTTATTGAAATTAGTCATGTTACAGCGGAAAAATCGATGAACGGTTTTTCCCCTCCCAAAATCACGTTACCATACTCGTGTGCATGCAGGCCTATGGCAGACGATCGCGTCACTTTCTAAATGTCGAGGTTCTATCGGTGGCTGGCTCTAAGGATAAAAAACTATTTCGCAGGAAATCTTCAATTTGAATTTGCGCCATGCCTTTGTTTTGGCTCAAGAACGGAGACATGATTTGTTCCTGGAAGGACGAGTCAATCAATAAATCAGACCCTCGATCAATGCAATAGTGATTTAATTGGATTTCAGTCATCGCATATGTTTACAGTGAGCTTCAAACTATATTTTATTAAATCTTTACGGAATGTTGGCTGATTTTCTTAAAACGTGGTACAGATATTAATCAACATATTGTTTTCAAATTTCTCGATTATTATTAAATTGGAGCGCTCAAAAATGTCGATCAATAAAGAAGACTGAAACTGGGATATCGCTTATATAGAAAACATAACATCACAGTTATCATCAGTTTTTCGTTATCGTCATTCATTATCGTCAGTTCACACGTACGCCAACTCTTATTCGTCTTTTCTAGTCCGGCGCTGTCCCGGACACAATAGATTGCGCATTTGTTTAAAGTAAGGGTCTCAACTGATTGATTTGTCGAATCATAATTTAGATTTTCTGTTGTAATTGATTAGAAATTCCTCATTTTATTTATTGGTTGTGCATTATGCGCCGCTCTCTGACAATCAAACATTTTTTCTTATATATTAAATGTGTTCACCCCAAAAATAAACAATTCAGTCGACCATAAAGTTGACGAACCGTTATAACATCTTGTTCGTGTTGGAGCAAACCCGTTCAAAGGCCTTAGGTTATTGTTGTTTCTGTTTAGGCCTGGATTTAACTTAATTCTAAGTCGCTTCATTTATAATGCTAAAAAAAATGGAAAATATTTTTTCTGCACTGATTTCTCCGAAAGTCAATCGCTTCAAATGGAGCACTTCGATGCCTACAAGCATGCGTCAAGGATCCGTTTATCCCCTCCATATCCAAGTTCGAACACCCAAACATCCCCCAATCCCTTCTCTTCCACCTCCTCCGCCCCCTGCAATTTATTTACCCTTTCGTAATCCGATCATTCGCGCAACAGACTTTCGTTTGCGTTTCTGCTCGTACAGGCGCATACGAAGTCGTGCTTCTTTATTCCTTTCCAAACTTGATTCGCTGAATTTTCGGTAAATGTCACGCAGTTTTTCGAAACTGCAGATGTCTAGGAAATCCGCGCGCTAAATAGTTTGCGAAACAAACGCGATGATTGCGTCTAGAGTATCCTCATACGCCCACGCAGAACATTTGAGAAATTCAAACACAAAGATTAGAAAATGTTCATAGAATAATTTTATTGAGATGCATCCATAAATTGAGGAGCTTCCTGCGCTCGAGGTTCGTTATTACTGAAACACAATTAATGTGATGGAACCCGTGCACTACGTACAGAAACCGCAGGTGCCTTCGGCCCTAACTATTTTCTGTAGCAGGACACATCTGCAAAGGGTTTAAATTGTTCATTTTTACGGCCCCCGTAGCAATCATGCGGTGGTAGTACGCATTATATTGCGTGACAATTACTATCCAAAGTCAGTAAACTCGATAAAGGGGGGGGCGTTACCAGGTTCGCTCGGCACCGCGCGCCAATTAATTTCGGCTATAGGGCAGAGGCAATATCAGCAGCACTCAGGCCTGACTCGCCACTGATCGGTTCACGAGATGCCGCCAAACGTCACCAGATGGCACCGGTGTCTACGACTATATTCCGGTGTTGGGAGATGAGAGGGGGGCGTTCGAAATTCTCTGCAGAAATGAACGTAAATGACGAATGCTCGAGCTCCTTGAAAATGGATCTGTGTGTCTGGACTTATTTTTAGTTTAATCTAAATCTGATAACAGAAGAAAGAAAATCCAAATGAATGTTAAAAATGCATGAAATAAATTTTAGTTTAAAAAGGATCTTTTACCTTTATGCCTTTTTGGGAACTTCAAACCTAAAAATGTTTTACGGATTATTTGTTTTTCCTTATGACGTTATCAGAATCCAGAATGTACTATTATCCAGCATCTTAGTATATTTCTGGACAATAAACTTCCCGTATACTCAATCATGATGAATTAAATCAAGAAATTGTTCGCATTAGTCTAGTGTTCGTTTAAGTAGAGGAAAAATGAAATTGACAAATGCAATGACTAGGCTAACTAATTGTCGTCAAACTAAAAGATTCAGAAATTGATTTTTTCTTTTTCACAAATTTCCATCCGCGAAAAACAACTCGTTGATGCATGTCGTTAACGATCGCCTTTCTTCATCTAATCATCATTCTTTCATCATCATGATAAAAACAAATTTCAAAAGAATTGGTTTCATAAAAAGGCCAATCAATTCTCGGAATTCGAAAAACGTCAGCCATTAGTCATTCAGATGGAAAAGTGGCAAGAAAAAACATCCTTTTTTGTCCTTGTGTTGCCAACAACTCTCGAGCAATCAGCAGGTCATCTTTTCCCCCATCGAACTGGTTGTGTACTGTAGCCGTGTGTGTACATGTAAAGCTTCGACGACCTTGCTACGGTGCATCCGAGCGCCATCTGGCAACCATCAAACGAAATATTAATCGTGGCATTTCGGTTGCGCCGCATCTGAGTTCGGCAATATGTTTATAAACCTTTATACTTTTAGAGCGATGCCAATCTATGGACGATGGGGGGAGGGTTGAGGGGGTGAAGCGAAAAGCGGCTCCCAGCAATAAATCATTAATTCGACTTTTCGCTTTCGGCAACCGCACAGTCAAAGACCCCAGTTGTATTCGGATAGGGCGAGATCATACTTCCACCCCTCAACTGTTTTTTCTAGCGCCCCCTTCTGTCCCAGATTGCAATTACTTCGAAGATTACTTAGGATACCGCAACAGCTGGCATTTCATAACTGTACATTGCGACTTAGTTTAAGGTTTCTTTTCGTTAACCTCTTGAGGCTAAGCATATGCATTAGGAATTACTAGGCTATGGTGTAGGCCTATGCTGGTACTCCGAGGTATTAATTAAATAATAATTATAATAATAATAATTAAATAATAATTATAAATAAGTGATCTAGTGTGGCAAATGTCGCTGGCATCAAATGGTAGGCGCTCGAATGTTCAGCGCCATCTCTGTCTAATGAAGACGCCATATTGGAATTTTCCTTTTTAATAGCAGTGCTTAAAACTTTAACGTCTGATATATCGAGAAATACTCAAAATCTTGACCTGAAATAACTTTCACTCGACTAACAATTTGTGGAACTATCTACAGCTCAATTTTTATTAAATTTGTTCAATTATAAATTCTCCTATGTGGTTTGGTGCATTAAATCTAATAGGAGATCGGGGGAACTCCTGGTTTGATGACTTTTGGGGGGATAGCACAATTTATTTACCTATATAATGATGTATCAATATTTTTTGTCTTTTAAATGATGAATTTATTATAATATTAACGGATAAGAAAAGTGATACGTGTGATTAATATCTACGTGATGAGATTATCGATTAGCCAGACAGAGTTTCTACTAACTCTAATCCAGTTATAATTTTGATTCTCCACCAGGCCATCAACCCCTCCTTATTCTTTTGAAACTTTTACCCAACGTTATCCTGTCGTCTACTCTATCTATATCGTGTGTCTCGCCTGTTCCGCACGTACAAATATGCTCGTATGCGCATTTCGACTCCATTGTGGCGTTTATTTATGTGACATTACTGTATATTCCGGCGACCTTCTTGAGAAAGGCGAGAGCAAAAGATGAATGTTCTTTCTTGGAAAGTCGTTTTGTCCTCAATGTTGGTGGGCGGTCACATTGCCTACCGGTTGTCTAACTAATTTACCATGGGATGTTTCCATGTTTCGACCCTACCCAACGATGCAACAAAACAGTTGTCTTTTTTTAAATCCTAACTTTAGGATTCTAAATTAAGTTTTTAACTTCTGTACTAGTACAGATCAACTTACTATACTGTATGGAAATACAAAACTTAGAAGAGATGATCCCTTTATTCTAAGTTTATATATCGATTTTTACATTTTCTACATCTTCTGTTTAATGTAATTCCCATTAATGTGATTCCCCATGCGTTTATTGTATTTTCACGTATTGTTTTCTGTAATTTTTTAAGTGCAACTATTAATTAATTAGACTACTATTTTTCCATACTGTTAGTTTGGTGAATGGATGGAACGCGTCTACGGTTTCAAAAGATTACATATTTGATCACATAGTGATTTATCCAAAGAGCTTGGTTGGAGCAGAGAAAGATTATATTCTAAGCATTTTTTGTTGAGATAAATTTAATGACGTTTTTGTTTGTGATCTGTAAAAGTTTATCTAGGTTTCATCGTATTTCCATTTCATCTGAGAAAAGCGAATAGTAACCTATTGAATTTGGGTGCGTCTCGAAATTAGTTTCTACGAGTATGATTACATTTCCTGTAGTGTACGAGTATGTTGGACCCACAAACGGTTTTGCAATTGCCGTCAGATCCAAGTGGCCGTGTCCCCACGTCGCCGCTGAAAAGAAATTAATTGTTGTCGTCGTCGTCGTCTCGAATTCACTCCCACGTCTCAACGTGAACATTTGCGAACAAGAGGCTCCCCCCACCACCACCTCGGTTCACGTACATGTATATACTACATGTACATTGCGCGGAATTAATTTCTCGTCGCCCACCATAATTCAGAGCAGCACTCGTAAAAAGTACTTCCATGCATTTCGCGCAGCCCCAAAACCCCTCATTGTTAATAGCATCCGCTTTAGGAACGCTTGGCTGGATAAAACTCCCGTTAGACTAAACCAAAAGTTGGTCTGCTCGTGGTTACAACAATAAACCTCGAATATGCCTTGCCTGAGGAACAGGCCATGTCTCTCTCTGTATCTCCCGTACAGTCGAATGAATTGTGCAAGTGCACACCATAAATACATTTTTTTCTACTGTTCAATTCTTATTTGTTAAAATGGAAACAGTTGAGAGTACCAGCGATAGGTCTTCCTTAGCAATGTATTTAATGCAATTGACGAAATTGCCTATATTATGAAAAGATGTTCTTCATTTAGATTTATAAAGATTCCCAATATTATTTAATATATTACTCGTACTTTCTATGTACTGTGTATACATGTATAATTTTATTCTTATTGTTGATGAAAATCCAAAATCCAAAAAGGCCATCAAGAAAACTGAAAATTAATCAAATTCAGATTATCTATTACGTCACCTCTTGGCCTCCTCGATCACCTCGTTTGATCGGAAGACTGGATTAAGACAGTCATAGGTTCGATTCCGGGCACGGAATTTTAATTTTATTCTAATGTAGCTAGTACAGATTGTGAAGTGCAGCTAGATTATCAGGTTTCTTACGCATAACTCTTATGATTTCCACTTAGTTGCTTCTTTAATTTACTTTTGTTACCATTTTTAACTTTTCAACCAACGTTGATCTGATCTGGCATCGATCTTTAGCAAAGTTTCTTTGTTGTAGAATTTTTCTTTATTTTTTGGCACACTTGCCTATCCAAGAAGGAAGTCAGGAAAGTCTACAAATTTTCCTGCCACACCAGCGCAGAATGGTGCCAAACGATTGTCAATTTTCAATCTTGAACATTCGATTTCACACTTTTTTTTTTTACGAAAACCTGGCATGTCCTCCACCATTTACAGACCATAAAGTCATGCCGTTGAAGTTAGGGGCGACGTTCGCGAGAAAAAGAATCTCATTACGGCACCACCCTAACGGCTGCGAGCAAGGCTCTCCACGGCACCATATTATACGTTCTTCCCATAAATTCCTCTGACACGTCTGAGCAAATGTTATGTCTGTGTTCGGCTATTGTGACGTCACGGGGACAAAGTTTTTGTTCTGGCAAAACGAATCGAATTGCAAGTTCACTGATAATGAAAATCTCAACAACAAACAGCCCACTATATCCAACAAAAACACAAAGGTTCTAGAAGTTTGTGAGTCTCACAAAGAATCTGAAATTTTTTAATGATTACGTTATGACACATTTTCCGGTTTTATTTTAAGAATATATTTTACAATAAGAAAAAAACTCACTTAGGAAAATTGCTGATTAAATTGGTATTGCGGCAACTGCTGATTACAAAAATTTAACAATTGTAAAATAATTTCAAATATTTCAGCGGATTTTGTTTAAGGGGCATTCAAATCGCAATTCCCTAACTGTGGTTCATACTAAAAACAAGATTAATATGATTTTGGTTTCGAAGCGTAATAAATTACTTGTGAACTTCTCAATAGTGTAAATGATCATTATTAGTAATCTTTAGTTCGAGTTTTATGTATCGTAAGCTGTTTGCTATACTTGCATAACCTGTGTTGGAATTACAGACGAATTATTTAAGAACCCTGAGAGATATGAGGTGGGGGCACGATTATCTTCGAACAATTGGTATTTCCCCAACCTGTTCATTCTATCGCTAGTCTGCGGGGTTCATATCGTTTTGCTCTCTACACACCTCATCCATGACGTTAACAAACAATAATTTTTCACGCCAGAAGAAGAAAAAAATCGCTCCCTTTTTTCGCTCCATTCGCATCTTCCACTAATGCGCCCGGCTCCTGCTCCATTACCTCAGCTCTATGTGCTACCGGTGATGTATTTACTCAACTTAGGTCTACTTTATTTGCTCGCATTTCCTATATCCTATTCTTTCGCTCTTCCCCGCAAGTGTGCGCTATATATAAACTCGGCTGGCTGTCACTAACGCACATACAGACTGGCCCCTTCAAATTGAGAGAGGACCCCCGGTACATTACGATGCGGGGTCAGATTGGGGATGGAGGTATATAACATCGTGCCCTGGAGGTGATGGCATGGAACACATAAAATAAATTTGGTGTAAAACAAATATCCGGCGAAGCACAATTTCAGATAAATCGTTTGAAAATTAACCGTGTTGCTGCTGCAATAAAATCGGTTGTTGGTTCTCCTACGGGGAGAGAAGATTAAATTGGAGAAACACTGGACCGTTAAGACGATTTATTCTTCGAGATATCAAACGCCAGCAATTTTCATTTATCAGAATGTGAAACTCGAAACCAAGCATGCAGAATAAATATTTTTATAACTGAAATATTTTGTAAAAAATTAATTGAAAAATCTTCGAACCGTAAGTTAGGATTGACATCTTGGATTCATTCAAGAAGATGGTGGTTGCATTTGAATACCGAGTAATAATAAACGTGTTTGTAAATATATCGGTCAGTATATATTTGATCACATCATTGATCGGAAGACGCAGGTTTATGAGATGATCGAGTATTTCTAATGTCGTTTCGCTCTTTTTTTTCTTCCAGAACGGCTCTCACGTTATGACGTCAGCGCCGAGTCTCCGCGCAGCAGGCCCCTCTCCGCCGGCACGGACGCGCCGCCGTCTCCACCACGCATCGTGTGTCACGCCCTTCATCTACCGCTCACCCTCGCCACTCCTCATCGCCCGAGCACCTCGTCAGCCCCGTCGCCCAGCGCCATCATGCCCCCGGGGCCCCTGCTCCCTCGCGCCCCCCGCGCCCTCCAAGCCCATGAGTCCGTCGGCCCCCGCCGCCGCCACTGGTGAGTGCGGCGGGCGGGGCGGAGCGCCACCGGAAGCGGAAGCGGCGAGTGTGGTGGTGCAGGTGGTGGTGGTGGTGGTGGTGACGGTGGGCGGCGGCGGCGGTAGCGGGCGACAACCACGCGGCCCCCTCCCTCCCCCTCGCCGTGCCGCCTGGCGGGCGCGCGGGGCGACATGAATCTGGACGCGGAGAACCGGGTGGTGCTCAACGTGGGTGGCATCCGTCACGAGACGTACAAGGCCACCCTCAAGAAGATCCCGGCCACCCGTCTGTCCAGGCTCACCGAGGCGCTGGCCAACTACGACCCGGTGCTCAACGAATACTTCTTCGATCGGCATCCGGGCGTGTTCGCTCAGGTACGTGCGCTTTCACAACCGTGGCAACACTCCAGTCTCCAGGGTGGTCTCCAGACTCCGAAATAATCACTAAACCGGTTCAATTCTCATTCATTCGATGCCGATAAAGTGTATCCACTCGGATTGGTGAAGCGCCAATTCTAATACTGAAACAAAAATATTTTTTCATGCTCAAATTGTTTTTAGAAGGAATCATAATGTTCCGTTTGATGTGATACTGATGCAGCGATACATTTTTATTTTTATGGGGAAATGAATTGGAAAATAAATGCTAGGCAATTTTTGCTCTTTACAATAACGATATAGTATATCAGAAAGTTAAACAGCTGTTTATTCATATTTTTCAAAAGAAATGCGAGTGATTTACAAGGCAATTTGCAAATAGGCCATAAAAATATTTTTCAATTCACCGCTGCCTAATTAAAGTGCGTCGCAACGCTAGATATCTTCATCATCTCGAATAATTACCTGAGAAGCAAATAAAAGGCAGTGGAATTGCCAGTATAATGAACTCTCTTGAAATTTGAAAAGCAGAATAAATTCCTACGAATTGCTTTAGACACTCGATGCTCCTCCCCCGGCTGTGCGCACACACCGCACCAGGACCGGGGGTAACAAAACATTTGATGCTTCAACTGAAAATCTAGTGGCGGGAATTTGTCTCGGGTTTCGAGCGTCAGACGAATTTAGAAACAAGATCGTTAAATGCTCGGCGGATGTCTTACAAAAGCCCCACCGATTCGTTAGGGGGGAGGGCGGATAGAACTAGTACGTGAACGTCGCGCAGATCGAGTTACTAGAGTCTGAGTCGCAACGCATTATGGCGCACGCCATTCTCGCACCTTCTGACGCTAATTCATGAACCCCCCATTTCTTTGGAAGGAGTGAATACAGTATGTAGACGCTTGTAAAACGCTCGATGATTTTTATGGCCATGTTTTAAGAATCGTAATCTAGGCGACCCCAAAGTTCTCATTACATCGAAATCGAAAATAGATAAGGAAATTGCAATTGATGGATTAACAAGACGGATAAGATTCGAGTGATGGCTACTACAGGCACCGTCTTAAAATAACCTTAGACCAAAAATATGTAGAAGTCGACGATGAATGTTAAACCTAGGATAAACAAATATGGGGCAGAGACCTTAGAAAACTCGACGACCAGCTGATGAGGCTTTATAAATATAACATTTGTAATTTGTGAAACTTGTATTTCAAAGACATTCGTCATAATCCTAAAATTAGATTAAAAATTAAGATTTTGATACCATGCTTACAGATATTCTACATTATATCAACAGGGCTTTAGAAGAACAAATACGGGACAGAAGGGACGACCTACGTCCTATCTGAAAGTGGGGTTTCGAAATCTTAATTTTGATTCTAATTTTAGGGTAATGACGAAGGTAATGGGGCGATGTATTTTAAATACACACTTCACAAATTACAGTTTGTGTTTTTATTTATGGAGCTTCGTCAGCTTGTCGTCGAGTTTCCTCAGTTTCTGCCCAGTATTCGTTCTCCTAATTTATATATTGTTGGTACAGTGTATTTAAGGTGTGCCTGCCCCTTAAAACATGAACGTGAGCAATCATGCAAAACAGCTTTAGCCCCTGAACAAGAAATGTTTTTTTGAGGAGGTTTACCAGCTTAACTGTCTAAATGGAAGAGAGATAGAAATGGGAAGGAATAATTTCTGAAATCTGCGCCTTTTAATTTTATTAATTGCAAGCTATCGTTTCTTAGATATCCAAGTTGCAATTCACATTTTGTTCGCGGTGGTTGATGTAAATTAAATCTATTGAAGCCCGCCTATGTGTTTTGACATGGGGCGGATGTGAGCGTTATGTTTATTCGGTCACGCTGAATTCCGCCATCTCGTTTTCTGTCATTTTCATTTATTTTGCCGATCGTCCGGCTGCTCGTCGTCTCTCAGGTGCTCAACTACTACCGCACGGGCAAGCTTCACTATCCGACGGACGTGTGCGGCCCGCTGTTCGAGGAGGAGCTGGAATTCTGGGGTCTGGACTCCAACCAGGTGGAGCCGTGCTGCTGGATGACGTACACGTCGCACAGGGACACGCAGGAGACCCTGGCCGTGCTGGATCGGCTGGACCTGGACACGGAGAAGCCCAGCGACGAGGAGATAGCGCGCAAGTTCGGCATGGAGGACGACTACCTGAACGGACGCCTGTCTTGGTGGCAAAGGCTCAAGCCCAAGATCTGGTCGTTGTTTGACGAGCCCTACTCGTCCAGCGCTGCCAAGGTAAATTTCTTGTTCAATTTTGTGGGCACTAGAAGATGTTCCGAGTAAAACAATGCAAACAAAATTATTCACATCCGGTTCATGCTGTTTGAGATGGACGGACATGTTTCTGTGGAGCTCCATGGAGCCGTAGCTAAATAGTTTTATGTATTTTATACATTTTTTTCTGTTGTAACAACTGGGCAAAGTGTTTTGAAGGGTAATGTTAAGTCAGTGGCCTACGTTTCTTTGGTCCGACCTTTGATTGGATATTGTAGTTCTGCCTGGGATCCTCATCATGGTTCATCATAGGTGAAATTTGTTGGCTGTAGATGTAGTCGAACGGAAAGTGTCACAGGCTGACATAAGGTTGGGAAACGTTGGAAGATGGTAGAAAAGCGACCAATATTAGGCTCTTGGCTCGTATTCTGAAGGGAAATTGTAATGTTAACATTAGGGAAATTGTGAGCTCCGCTTCTATTAGGGGAAGGAAATATATTTTCGGTTCGATCCATATTTCAACTCCTATTTATTCCAGGAGTTTGCCAACAGTGGAAGCACTAAAATCTGTCCCAACTAATCTTTTAATCTTTGCCATTGAAAATCTTTAAAAATCTGTTAAAATTTTGTAAATGCTAAATTGTTCAACGAAACAATCTAGCAAAAGCAAACTTGATCTCAATTTGTTGTGCCATTGATTTCCGTTCGCATTACCTTTGCACCACCTACCTGTAGTGAGCGAGTCTGGAACTTCACCTGACTAATGTTTTACTATGCGATTTAAAATCCAGATCGTTAATCGCCAACCACGTACGAGCCTTAAGCCTTCAGCTTTACCGATAGGGTTGCAATAGATGATCATCAATTTATAGTTGCGCCAGCCGGTGGCTTCCAGCTCCCGGTGTAGTTCACATTTCCAAATTTCCATTAATTTTAGCCCTCTTTGTTCTTATGCATAGCGTGCAGCCTGTATAATTGATTCGGTTACGTTTTGTTACCATAAAAGCAGACTATCGATTATTGTCACGAATTTGTGTTACGGTGGGTGGAGTACTGTTGTCCGAATCGACCGCCAGTTGCGCTTGTATGTATAGCTCGTAATCGAGCTTTTCGCGAGTGTCTCGTTAGGAAAATATAGTTGACCGGATTTCGTCCTAGTTTCGAATTGAATTCTGGTAATCCGTTTATGTTCCACACTAGGCGAATAAGTTGCTGTGCTGGTAATTTTTCGGAACGGCATTGTGTCGGCCCAGGCGCCATATCCCGGGTATCGTTTCATTTTGACCAATCATGCAAAATAAGTGCGCGACACTTCGATCGGTTGGAACGGGTGCGAGGCGCGAGCAGTATACAATGGCGACGATATATAATTGTTTATTTGCGTTTCAGCGAGTTGAGCGGGATCCCCAGAATACGGGTCCTGGTGTTGGGAATTAGTAGGGTCATTCGCAAAGGTTATTGTATCGGCCAACCAATTTGTGGGCTCATTATGTAACACTCGTTACAGTGACTGACTGGCGGTTCGATTCCCGACGCGGGATCTCGGTTATTTTATAGCAGAGACCGGGATGAAATGTGCCCCCTGACATAGTCAAAATTCCGGGAAAGGTTCAGAATTTCCTGTAGTGCAATTGAACGCTGGTGTTATAAAATGCAGGTGTTATTGTATACACCTGGTGGTGTAACTAGGGTTTTTCTGGAATTGAGATACGTCATCTTAGCGTTCCGTGTTATAGCCCAACCTTTGTTGCCCTCTGTTGGCACTTTGGATAGTTTGACATGCCAAGATTTAATTTTTGAAAACTCAAGAATTTTTTTAATCGAGTTACACCACTGTACTACTACTCACCGCCTCAATTTTTAACCGTTAAATAATCTATGCTAATTATTTCTTATGCGCAATTTCGTTGTTCAACCGGAATCAATTTATCCATAGAAGTTTGCACCCTCGTGTAGCGTCACATAATTGACAACTTGCAAGTCGAATATCAGTAAATTTGGAATTCCCCTCATTTCCTCCCAACTACGATCAAACCTCCGAGTGTCAACTAATGGGGTGACTCCGCGATTTTTTTATTACTCGAAGCATTTCTGTTCTTGTCGAGGTCCATATCGAGTTCGGATCGCAAATTAGAACTTTATCATCCCCCACTGTACAACTACTTATTCTCCCGCCTTCTTTTTTGTCGCTTTTCCATTCACCTATCATCGCTTGCCGTTTCTTTGTGCTCTTAGAGCTATTGTACTCGCAATATATAATGCCAACGCGAAATGAAAATTCTATGTAAAACTCGACATACTTCGTATTTTTGTACTGTAAAGTACGTCTGCGCGCCAATTGATGCCGCACCTTATCAAAACCATGCCACTATATGGCCTCTGTGCACAAGCTATTGACTCCCATTGAGGTTGTCACGGTTCCAGAGAATCACTACGTCGGATCTTAATGTCGTTTTTCGTTTCATATGGATAAATTTGCGTGGAGCTGATTTCCAGATCGCGGTAGTTTAATTTGTGATGGTTCAGTTGCGATAGTTTACGTTATCGCGGTTGCATTAGCGTTTGTCGAAACGGTACGGGCTTATTTCGGTCTGTCCTTTCAATTGTGACGCAAAAAAATTGGGGAGTTGGGGAAAAGCTGCAGTCAACCCTATAAAGTCCGAATTAATTGTCCAATCTAGCCAAGTCTCTCTCTCTCTCTCCGAAAGCTCGAGCACGCGTTTCTCTTATTTTTCTCCCCCGCCCCCATTCGCTTTGTGAAGCCAGATGCTGTCGTGCCTTCGTCATCCCAACGCCCCCCAACACACCGCACGATGGCTTGTCGCTTTACACGCACGCACTACATAGAGGCGCAATTTTTTAATTATTGATTTAGTCCGCTAGGTGCGCTCACGTGAACAGAGGGAGCCTCGTATATGTGCTCCGCAAGTCATCTAGCACTTTCACAGTGGTCCAGTCAGGGCGGTGCCGGCCTCTCAAACCCCGAAGCGATCCATCACGAGGAGAACCCAACTATATAGTGTTGATTGCCAAATAATGAGGAAACAATTTTTTAAAAAAAATCCAAGTGTGATCCTAACTTGTGATCCCGGTAAGAAATAGTTAGCGAATATATCCTGGTGATATTCAATCTTCAAGACACGTTTGTGATTGTAATTGAAGATGCAGCCCTCTCGTCGGAGATGGCCTCATTGTCTAAGTGGTTCGATGTGAAAGCGCTAGTTTCTGTCTGATACGGACGTTTGTTGCTGGTCTCTCAAAGCGGAAAGGGGATATATGGAGATAGGGGGGATGCGTGCTGCTGTTTTGGGAACGCTATTAAATGCGATATATTCATAGCCAGTTGTGTACATGGTGCCGAAATAAAACTATCGCTCAAACACATGTTGTTGTCATCAATTTATAATACATCGTTATTAGATATCGGTGAGAAATAAATCCATGAAACGTTAACACATACAAATGGTTTTATTTTAGCTTTTCTCAGCAATGGTGGAAACTGGAGCTTGTACTTGGAGCAAGTTCAGGAGAATCATTAAACGAAAGCATGATATGATTACAGCACCCGGTCATCGATCAGGCAGGGATTACTCTGTACAATTGAAAATAATTGCGATAGTTTGTAGAATATAGGCTGTTGGTTGATGGTGCGGTGTCTTTTGGATGCCCCTCGCGATTTCCTCGCGGTTGTCTGTCTGTGTATACCAGGAGGCTGGAGCAAGATCCAACCAGTTGATGAACGTTTTCTTATCTTTGCTCAGATGGAAACACGTTTCCTGAAAAATGCGTAATTATTTAGATTCGTAAAAATCGTTGCCTGCTGCTCTTCTCTCGACCGCGCTAGACAGACAAGATACAAAGTCGGTTAATCATTTGGCCAAAATTAGCCGCCTCTGCCGGCGCTTTGTCTCTATAATCCCCTCGATCTGCCGATGACGTCATCCGAGTCCCTCCGGCGAAAACGTAAAATTACGCACACATCGAAGAACCGACTTGCGCGAAAAAGAATTGCGACTTACGTAGACGACAGAACTCAGGACCCTTGTTTTCTAGAAGCTCATTTCATCTCTTCAGTTTCATATGATATGAAAAATATTCATCTGATTCTTGAGGAGTTTGCAAACAATATCCTTTCAGAAAATAGTTCTGAAAGATTATGTAGTTTTCAAAATCTTTACCGTTTACAGTCTTGAGAGTTCAATACCGCATTTTTCATAAATTGAAAGCGTTTCGTTAAAGAAGTGACATTCAGCGAGTGTAAAGACGATGGTTGTTGCGTTAATCGCGTAGGAATATATTTGGAAGGGACTTAACTTAGTGCCTACATTATGGACACTCTCTAGCAGCACCCGCTTCTCTGCTAAATGGAGTGAGCTTCCGGTCGTATGTCATGCAACTGGACGTGCTCTATTCCAATTGGCTCGCCCCGATGAGAGCGAGCGAAAGTGGCGACGCCCAGCGGTTAATGACCTCCCTTAAAGCGAAAGCATTAGCAAGTTGGTTCAGGAGAGAAACGGATTGATGTATCCTCCAGATTCCGGTAGAGTGATTCTCCCATTCAAATTAGTTTAAATTTCTTAAGTATCCTACTATGGATTAATATTTTGAATTCGCTACAAAATCCAAATGAAGCATTCGGTGGGTCTACTTATAAAAATGTCATAATATAGTAAAAATATAATATTTGTAAGTATATTTATAAAAATGTAAGCATCTATAATAAGAAACCCAGCTAGTACTTAAGTATAGCATTTTCAGAGAGGTGAAGTAACTGGAGTAGTGCAATCAATTAGCACCAGAGGCGTGGTAGTCAATTAAAAGATCGGTTTTCTATTGATTTGCATTTGTTTCTTTCGTTTACAGAACCTGCTTGTATTGTAACCGCAAAACTTGGTTTGTCCTCCTGGAAAAAAAGTTGAAAAAAAGGATATTTTTTCTTTCTTTCCGAACACAATTTTGTTTAGCGTCGTGTTGTTCGGAAGAGGTCGAACCGGGTTGTCAGTGCATGCAGCGTCAAAGCTAAAGTTTCGACCAATGGGAATCGAGCGCTCGCCCAGACCTCATTCGTCACGCACGCGCGCTCGCTGTTATTGGCGGAAACTGCGCGCGCCAATGCTATAAAGATTCCCATATACATGGAACGCTAAAACGCGTATACATACATAGACAGAAATAACGTTTCCATTTATATATTATATATATTTCGACGCCATTTTTCATTGCCTTTTGTCAATCTGTCATCGGCGTAGTAGGCCGCCATCAGGTCTGCTGGGCGCAACGCGGGGCAGCGTTCCGTTTCGCACGGTGGTGGCTCATGGGAATTTCATTCTTTTGCTCTCATTTTGAAATTCGAAATAGCGCTTATACCCTAGTTACACTGGCCAAACGTATTTAACTTAGACGTGCTTGAATAAGGGCGTTCAGACATTGACTTGCGACGCATGTCCGTTCATTGACGACACACTACTTCGCGTTCACCAAGATAAATTCGCCCGACTCAAATGTGCTGAAGAATTCCAAATTCCAAACACGCTGGTGAGGGTGCGTTCAACTTATAAAACCATTCGGTCACGTAATCTGTATTTCCGGAAGGCGACTGTCTCAAATTTCTCAAGCTCGCTGAAGCTTACTTACAGTGTAACTAGGGTATTACAGCTGTAGCTCTTGACATATCCGTTCTGATGTTGCGGTCTCTCTGAACTATATCCGGTTTTTCAGATTAGGAGGAAGAATGCATGGCAGATGGTATACCTATACATAAGCTGCTCTCACCTACGTGCCCTGTGTGCTCCTGCGCTGATGGTTTCAACAATGTCGATTTTAAGAATTGCGAACGCCTTACCTGTGAAATTGCAGCATCTTATGTAACAAATCTTATCCTACGATGATAATCTTATGACGATGTTTAACAATCGTTCACAGTATGATGAAGGACATTCACGTACTAAAACTGATTTCATTTTTCTTTTAATTTCATAAATAAAATACTCATCACGTAAACAAGAATCACAATATATTTTAAAAAATAATTAAAGAAAGGCGTTTGACCAAGTTAATTTCAAAGTCCAAAATCATAACCAAAATTAAAGAATTTTAATTCAATTTATTTTTTCAAAGAAAGTAGAGTAAATGGTAGTATTCACTAAGATGGTGGAATTTCAGGACAACAATTTGAAACTCGGTTAATTCAATTTATTTATTAAAAGAAAGTAGAGAGGAGTCAATGGTAGTATTCACTAAGATGGTGGAATTGCTGGACTACAATTTGAAACTCGGCAACGGAGATAGCTAAACGTAAAATTTAACATATCTTCTCGAAAATAAATTAAGAAAATTAAATTTGCGAAACACAAACGTAAGAATTCATCCGTGACTTTCGTCATTACCCAATAAATTCGCAAATTTCATTTTCTTGATTTATCTTCGAGAAGATATGTTAAATTTTACGTTGAACTATCTCGTTGCCGAGTTTTAAATTGTAGTCCTACAATTCCGCCATCTTAGTCATTTTATTTAATTCAATTTCAGCTGCAGCCAATTTCTTTTATGTAAATAAAAGAATTTGAATTTGTTTTTCATTGTTTTTTTTCTGTTTTATTTGCATGAGCCGTCAATGATTTTGGACTTTGGGCATTTACTTGGTCAAACGCATTCCTTAACTCAATTTTTGAATATATTGCGTTCATTTTTAATCGTCACTTCATTTTGGCCTGCCCTGGCCTGCTCACCCAATATCTTCCTGCAAGTCTGTTGATATTTTGTCGGCCCTGTATGGCGGGCCATACCGGGTGCCGCCTTGCTGCACCAGGGAGAGGGCGGGTGGCCAGGCAGGCAGGCAGGCAGGCAGGCAGGCCACCGCGTTCAGAAGCTGTCGCTTCGGCGAATGCGTGATGTATTGCACGCACCAGCCGTTTCTCACTCAGCTGCGGCCTAATTCGCGCTCGCTCGCTCACTCCATGTGGACGTGGATGTGGGTGGATGTGGCTGCCGCTCGATCAATAGATCGACTGCCGTCTCGAGCGGGCATCCGTGCGGGGGTGGCCATTGTTGACTTGCAATTCGGAATCGCTATCCAAATCCCCTTTAACCTTTTACCATTCGCGCGGGAATCGCGCTGTGAATTATCTTGCCGCAGTTGCAATTGAGGGTCTGCCCTGATTCATGAGCGAGAGGATCAGCCCTCATCTCGGAAGTTCTATCTTGGAGATGCTCAACTTTTAAATTTTAAAAAGATTTCTTATTCTAATTACGATTTCCACAAATTGATGCCACATTGTCACATGCAGTATGTAGCTGAATTTTTAGCAATAATTTTGTTTCCACCAATATCAGCATTCTCAATATTGGTGCTCATTTTATACCAGAGATAGTGTTGCTCTCGTCAATTGCCGAATGTGGTTCATGAGGTTTCTATTGCCTTTAGTGTCGACTCACATTGTTGTTACCAAACGTTTTAAGGAGAGTCGAATTGTCGTGAGCCAAAGTAACTTTCGGCTAATAATACATCTGGTTGGTTCAATTTATAAATCGTGTAGTGTATCTCTTAAATCGGAATCGATTCAGATACTGAAAATTTCGAATCGGAAGACAAAAATAGTTACCCATTTGATCGTCTGACAACCCAGAACGCGACCAGTCTACGAAAATGATTTCGGGCCTCGAAGTGGAACTAAATGAATCGCCAGAAAAAACTCAATCAATTGCAGACTATATACATGTATACTCGTACTATTGCCAATCACTTGCATTTGAAATTCTGATTTGGCCTCTAATTCACCTTTACAGTCGAGGCACTTCACACTCTTTTTGCTGAAATAGAGTTAACGGTTCCGATACTTGAAGAGCACCTGCTGGCGAAGTGAACTCTGGAAAGCATTATCGATTGAAAATATAAAATCAAAAGCTTGTTTTTCGAAACTTCTAGAAACCTTAGTAATGATTGAATATTGTTCAATAACTCTGAATTTTTATTGTCGCCGGTACGTTTCATGCGACTTCTTCGAAGCAAAAGATGTGGGAGTGTCTCACCATGCGACTAATGATGTTATGCAAATAAATTTAAAATATTTAATTACTTTTCCTTCTGATGTTCAGACCATTCAAATAAATAGCCATTAGTTAAGGTTGAAGTAAAATAAATTAATGACTTTCAACTAATCCGAGGATTGCTCTTTTTTGTTTTCTCTTGCTTCCATCTCCTCCAAAAACCATCGTCGACCAACCATGAAATGGCCTCCATCTTTATGGCGTCACATGCTCGTGTCCGTCCACGTGCATTACCATCAACGTCCCCTACAGGCCATCGGCATCGTGAGCGTCTTCTTCATCTGCGTGTCCATTCTGTCCTTCTGCCTGAAGACGCACCCGGACATGCGGGTGCCGGTCATCCAGAACATCACGGTGCAGACGTCACACAACACCAGCGCGTGGACGCTGGACAAGACGCAGACTAATCCGCACGAGGCCTTCTTCTACATCGAGTGCGTGTGCAACGCCTGGTTCACTTTTGAGATCACCATCCGCTTCATCGCCAGCCCCAGCAAGTGCGATTTCTGCCGGGCGCCGGTCAACTTCATCGACTTCATCGCCACGCTCAGCTTCTACCTGGACCTGGTGCTGCAGAAGTTCGCCTCGCACCTGGAGAACGCCGACATCCTCGAGTTCTTCAGCATCATCCGAATCATGCGACTGTTCAAGCTGACGCGCCACAGTCCCGGCCTCAAGATTCTCATACAGACTTTCCGGGCCAGCGCCAAGGAGTTGTCGCTGCTGGTCTTCTTCTTGGTGCTGGGTATCGTCATCTTCGCCAGTCTGGTCTACTACGCCGAGCGCATCCAGAGCAATCCCACCAACGACTTCAACTCCATACCGCTGGGACTGTGGTGGGCGCTGGTCACTATGACCACGGTGGGCTACGGCGACATGGCGCCCAAGACCTACATCGGGATGTTCGTGGGGGCGCTGTGCGCGCTGGCCGGCGTGTTGACCATCGCCTTGCCCGTGCCGGTCATCGTGTCCAACTTCGCCATGTACTACTCGCACACGCAGGCACGGGCCAAGCTGCCCAAGAAGCGGCGGCGGGTGCTGCCGGTGGAGCAACCGCGTGGCCCGCGACCGGGACTGGGGCCGCCGCCGCCCGGTGGCGGGCCGCAGTCGGCGGCAATCGCGGCGGCTGCCCAGTCGCGACGGATGAACGCCATCAAGACCAACAATCCCAAAGACATGATGGGGCCTAAGATGGGTGAGT
>JAQGBY010000538.1:0-42508 GCA_034698785.1 Mycogona germanica | reverse complement strand
TCGATCAGCGACAGATCGTTTCTGAACAGCTCGTCCAGCACGGCCTCGATGATCGGCATCATCATGGCGGTGGCGGCCGTGTTGTTGATCCACATCGACATGAACATCGACGTCATCATGAAACCGAACATCAACCTACATATTTTGATGCATGCGGGAAATAGAAGAGAAAAAAAAATACAGTTAGCCCAACAAAGTGCTTCCATTGTTGTGATAGGATATTTTATCGTCTCGCGTTTTTACATTCAACGGTTTTGATTGTTCGGAATCGTTGCCCTAGAGAGGGGCAACGTAAATCTATGCGCAGTACCCAAATATTTTTAGAATTTTATCTTTCAAACAGTTCTTTATAGTGGAAACATATTTTCGATTGAATGTTATTTTTAAAAAAATCATGTCGCCGACAAATTTGCGGCATCTTGTAGCGTTTGCTTTTCATCTTAATAGATCGTAAGAAACTACGCCCCCTTTGGAGCCGTTCTCTTTCCAAATTCGATTTTTCATAGAAAAGGAACTAACCATCGTGGTGTTGTGCCACAGATCATCATCACCCGCAACGCTATCCGCTTATGCAGGTTACAATGCTCCACTGCTATAGCTATCACCAGGCCACCGAAGAACATCATGTTTGCTTCCTGGATAACAAGACAGAAACAAGATAACAATTATTTTACCGTTGACATACAAAAAATCATTATTTATTGATCACATTAAGAATAACTATTAGCGCTGATATCACTTGATGGCGTAGTGAATTGGCCGATAGTTTCACTCGAAGGTCACCAGAGTACACCCCAATCAATAGAAACGTTTAAAGGTAATTAAAGGGATCTATCCACGCATGGGAATTATTCATTGCACTAGGTGCTCAATCTTTTTTTAATGTTGTTGTTTTTAAAAGAGTGTCCAGAAGAAAAACCTCTGGCAGATCTTTCCACATTCATGCTCAGGGGATGGCAAATTGTAAGTAGAAATTTCGGGTTTACGCGGACTTGTTTGCATTTGAAGGTCTCAGTGTGCGCGATCCAGTTGAGTTGAAATTGGTTAAGGTGAAGGATAAGAGGTAGCTCGACATAAGATGACGATGGACTCGTACATCTTGGCACAGCCAGTCACATTTGGGGGTTGGGGAGGGAGGGGGAGAGAGACTCCGCGAAGGCCGGGGTATATTTATTTGGCTTGACATGTGTCATCAGCTGGTGTAAGATACTTCTGGGCGCGATGCCATGTTCATGTTTCAGTAGGCGACAGTATAATTCCTCCTAGGACTGCCAACAATTTTGTAGTCATCTGTTTTATGGGCGCCACCTTTAGTGGTACACCACAACATGATCACCAATTGAATATGAGACCGACGGTGAAGACAGTTTCAGAATCTCAAGGGTATGACTCAAGGTTAGTTGGTGAAGGGGGACACAGGTGGCTGGACACCAAAACTATATTTCACAGATCAACAAAATCAGCACGACACGTACTACACACACAGTTATGACCACCTATATGTGGACGCCGTCCGAATTTAAAATCAAGTTGACCACATAAAACGTCGTGTCCTCATCTCATGACTTGATAAAAGTTGTACACCAATTAGCTAATTCATTGTTTAAGTGGTGTTGTGTTGTCAACTGAGATCGCCGGTCTCTTATTGGCTCTCCCGGCCGCGACATACACTGTGATTGGCTGATGGTGGTCACTGGGCAACCTGCCTTCCCATAAAACTTTTAATGTATGTCATTGATCAATGTCAAATAGTATGGCGCCAGTTGTGTGTGCGACAGACCGTGATTTTTTTTTTTATTGTTTTCCGTAAACTATAATTCACAAAAATCTTTATTCATTGTTATTGCCCATTGTTTTATATCTTTATCCAAATAGATATATTAACGTTGATGGCATTGCGTTAACGCTTCAGTCAGATTATTGTTGACCTAGTGGGCAGAGCCATTTAGATCTAATGATCTGATGGTCTTGTTTAATTTCAATATAAATCAACCCTCTACAGTCAAGTCATTTGGCAAAGTTTCAATTGAAAGGTTGTTTCAATCACTATTTTTTTTATTCTTTGCAAAACTATGGTAATTATTTATTTCACTGATTTTAGTTTGAATGGAAATTAGTCCAAACAAATGAAACAGTTTGGAATTGGAAATGTTAACGCGAAATGTGAGTTTCATACCAAAGTTATTGGAACACTGCCCCGGGTCTATATTTGGACTGCAGTCTGCAGAGTTTAGGTTTCGCTTGGCAAGCTCACGACACTCTTCTTTCCCCGAATTTGAAAGGGCAATGTCAAGTTCCCAATGACATCCCCGCCGGTCCCCTCCTCGATCCCCTCCACTCATAAGCAAGAGTACTTAACATGTTTCCTTATTTTGGTTCTACACAATATGACATCCACCATCGCGAAGCATTAATATTGATGCATCATTTTTGAATTCAGCTAATGGACAGGTTGTCTTTTTTTGCGGCAAAATAATCACACGTAGTGATGCCAGATGACATAAAAAAATTCCAAGCTAATCCTAATTCTAATGGATTACAATTAAACGAATAAAACCTTTGACAATTTAAAACGCAAATTAGTTGAGAATTAAAACAGTATTTCCTTCTTAATTATTGAAATATTATAAATAGAATCTAATTGCTAATTGCTGGATATCTTATTGCTGACAAAGAGAGAAGTGGTGCCACTAAACATGGGTCGCTTCTCAATTGTTCGCGCGTGTTGACCTTTAAATTGTCGGGTAAGGGGACGGCAAATTGTTATAAAACATGATTATAAAACATCAAAATTATAAATGAAAAAATATTACGTTGAACTAAAACGATGCCAGGTGAAATAGCCACGGATCCGCTATTATAAATTTAATATTGTCACACTCTGCTGCTGCCAAATTAATGGTCAATGATCAGGCGCTTTTACCATGTTGCAATGTTCCAATGACCAACATTGCAAGGAAGGATAATGGAATAAATCTGTTCCCCTATTTTGATTAATATTTTGTACAGAGGCTGGTGCACTTAAAAATGGATCAATCATATGTTTGACGCTGACTGACTGGTTTGCAAGTGAGATGCTTGGCAAAGAGTTCTTCAATCATGAGTGGAAAAAACAACCACTCTGAATGACCGGTATGGGTCGGCTCAAGAGTTGGAAGACCGGCGACCGGCTAAAACGGTCATTGGAGAGTCCCGAACGATTAACTCGACCAATCAGCGCGTATTTGGGCGAAGGACGAAAGGGAGAAAGAGTACGGCGGTTGTCCCATTGTGTTGGTTGGTGGCCGTGATGGACCGGTGGCGCCTCTTAGTCTGAGCATCGGTCACGCCACACGCCCGGTCGGGGCTGGCCCCGTGCGGGTCCCCTTCCCCCTCCGCCCGCCCGTGCCCGGACGGGGGTATGAATGGGAGGGAGACACGCGTTTTTCCAAGGGCGTCCGGTGTCGGCTCGGGGCCGGACATGCTCGCGACGGGCGGCGGCCGCGGCGCCGGTGGCGGGGCGAGGCTGACACCAGGGTAGAGTGTGAGGGACGGGCAGGAGGAGAGTAGGGTGCGCCGGGGTGGTCCAAGTGGTCGAGGCTAGGACACCCCGCGTCACTTGCAGCGATCACGCCACTTTTTCGGTTACCCGAGAATGTGGGGTTTTTGGTATATCTCGGTTTCGGGCTCCAAGGGGTTGAGGGCGCGCTCACTCACGACATGTTATGGTAACATCGCGAACATCATTTTTGTTCAAATAATAAAATTCAAAATTCACCCGACCACACGTCTGTGAACAGTTTCGATGAAATGAACTTTTCAATCTATATATCAACTTAGAAATTCTTTGACTTAAGTTTTGGCGACAATTTCCATTTAAATCCTAATTGACCAATTAGAAATATGTTTATTAAATTATGTACGATTCCTGTTCGTACTCTGTTCGTTTTCGTGTTCGCACTCACGTATTCAATATCAATTTCGCTCGGCTCGACAGATTTCAGTAAATTTACGGAGTACAAAATTAAATTTTGATGTGTCCGCCCTGATATTACCAAACGTTCGGAGTTTTTTTTCTCTCTTTTTAATTTCATGGCGCCACCACCAGCAGAGGAGACAAAGAAGAAAAAACCCAAGACGAAATCGCCGGTCTCTCTCTCCCTCTCTCTTCTCCAATGCGCATTAATAAGAGCGTCACCATTGTTCATGGCCAAGGTTAATTTGGTTATATCTCTTCAAAAAATCTCCAGGATACCGGCCAGTTCTCCCCTCAACCAGAATTTGGTGCGACACAAAAGCCGTCTTCACGCGCCACCTATCATTAATGCAATCATGCGATAATTTATTCTCCCTTGGTTTCGCCAAGTTATTGTTGGGGTGGCATCGAGTAAGCGCAACCGCCGAGATGAGATTCTCTTCCTTCGTTGGCGGCTGCCGTGTTATGTGTGATTGCCCCCCGATGAGGGATCAATTTTAGGCTCCCCTTCCCTGCGCCGAAGAGCTCCTTTTAGAAATTGCGCTGCTGATTTGTGCCAATGATTTTGGTGTCGAATCCATGAAACCTTGCGAAGATGTTGATGTTGACCATTTGACCATTTTTTTGTGTATATTTCAAGAGATGTATGTGGGGGGCGTAATGCCTGTAGTGCGGTTGACTACAGTTGATAGGAAACAAAAAAAAAAAAAAAAAAAAAAATCTCATTGTTACTAGTGTCGACTTACCTTGAGATAGGTGATGGACACGCTCTCCGTGTTCATCACTCCGAACAGCGGAAACAGCGCCACCGGAAGTAGGGACGTCACGGCCAGGGGTAGCGCCTCCGTCATCCAGTATATCACCATGAGAATGACTACGTAGCCACATCGTGCTTCCTGTAACAATAAAAAATGTGGAAAACTCGATTTAGTGACAAGAATAAAATAGTTGGGACATATTGATATATCCCTTAACTCTTAAAGAGATGGGAGATCGTCTTAGTCCTGTCCGACTTTACTTGTACAGCGAGTTTAAGGATTGTCCCCCGACCTTAATGAAACAGTAATTACACTGTTTCATAACGATTGCGTCATCCGTAAAAAATTGGTCGGCGCAATGTTTTAATAGCTGTAATTCAATAAAAAATTAATTGAATTATTTTTGTTCATATTGGCGACGATAACAGATTTGGAGGACAAGGACACGTATGAAAGGAGATTTGACATTCGCAAAATTTATTTTTGTGACCTTGATTTTTTTTTTGCGGAACCACTGTCGTAATTGCGACCCAGCCTACATATGTTTATTACCGAATTACAAGTCGGAGAAAGATTTCCCGACGTCTTCGTATGGGCTTTGCCCATGACAACACATGATGCCCTCTGGTGGCCTCCCAGAGAATCGATACAGTACAACTATTTATTAACTATCGATGGTTTTTTAGGACTATCGCCAATTTGAGGTTCCCATTGCGCTTCCGTTGTGAATTGAAATTAGGAAGAATTCAGAGGAGACAATTGTGCCAACAGTCACCTGCCAAATTAAGTGCGCGTCCTCTAGTGTTAAAGCGCGGCGCCCCTTGCCCCTGTAACATGGGCACTCAAATACGTTAGTCGGTAGATCGATTATGACATCTGCATCATAGTCGTCGGCATCATCAATATATACTGAACGCGACTCGTCGAATGATTTATGATTGGTCTTGGCGCTTGACTTTGACATTGAATTTCGTTGGGCGCCGCCATCTCGTATACACACACTACACACATCAGCCCTATCGATTTATATCTGCCGCTCGTTATCAATAATTAATCATTATTACTGGCGCTCGCAAAAAAAAACTATGACCGCCTCGATCACGCTATACCACGATTGTGACACACGACACATAGAAAATAATATTTTACTCGGAAAATATTGGTCAACGTGACCTTAGATAAGAAGCAATCCTCAAAGAATCATGATACTATACAGTACACCCATTTAGGAAATTGAAATACTCGACCCCAAAAAGTTTTGTCTAATCAATACGGCGGTATCGGATAACCAATTATAAGTTATGAATGTTGGTTATGTTAGTACCTTCCATTGCCACTGGTTAGCAGGGGGCGCTAGTAGTCAACGAGATTACAATGTTATCTAGTTATTTGAACTTATTTCCTATAACCACTCTAATATATTATTCGTTAGTTCATTGGTTCATAGCAGAATTGATATTTTAAAATAATTAAAAAGGTACTATTCTTTTGTAACTAAAGATTCTTATTTTTTTATTCTCAAAAGGAGCCATCGAATAACCCTTGTGCGACGCATTCTTCCGCACTATAATTTCTGGCGCTTTTGTTAATGGCGAAGACCTACATTTACTATATAATTACAATGTCCGATGGACGCATTCACGACCACACCACTAATTAACACCGTGAAAACAACACATTGTGTGTGTTGGCTCAAGGTTTCTGATCTGAGCTGCGAATTTTCCGGCTATTACATTGGCTCACAAAAAGGCCAACTGTGCTAACGAAAAAATGTCTTTTCACAAATATAGAAAAAGATAAAACATTACAAACCAAAAGCATTAAAAATTAAAGATAAAATTACAAATAAAATGTACGCAATTATTCGAATTGTATTATAATATTTTGGAAATTATTCCTTATTGCTCTCAGATCTTATCGACCATTCCACTAGTTTGTATATCTTTTCTTCGCAGTTCTGTTGGCTTTCAAACCAAAGGGAATAAGATTTATTTAATTTTCTTATGTTAATAGTCCCTAAACGAGGTAACTGGAACTTCAAGTGCTTTGTGACACAAACCGAAGCACGTCTAAAAATATTAATTTGGAACACATAAGCCCTGTGTATATATGCACTAACGCAGGCCCTGTTATTCACCAATCAAAATCAACGTTGGCCTTGTTTGACATTCTAATATGTGCTCTGGAGTGTTACGACGAGAGCTCTCCTTCATATTCTTTTTGTACTCTTCGGAGTCTTCGTTAAGTTGAAACATTTCCCCCCCCCATGAAATAAAGAGTTTCATCGAAATATTGGATGAATAATTTCGAACATGACAACGGGAGCACAGTTACTGAATCAATTAAAAATAAATTACCAGAGTTAGTAAAACTTTTATTGCCTAAATAATAGTTTTTGGGCAGAAAACATAGTTACGTCGAGAATCCAGTTCTCAGTTTTGAACGTTAACAAATCAAATAAATCCTACAGCAAAATCTTTCACGGAACAAAGTAGGATTTTTTAAAAGCGACTGCTTTTAGGAGTCAGGTCATTGTTGTTGTGAAACTCTTTCCAAAAAGTTAGGCGAACTCATTATTTTTAATCCCTTCCAACTCGCATCTGGCTGCGAAAGTGAAATAGCGGAATCGAGGATGTTTTTCGAAGGTATCCATTAACAAGTACCTTTATACTCGAGACCTTTCACAAAGTGCAAGCCATGTACCCAACAAGTGCAAACAGAAAAATGCACAACAGACTCGATATAATGTAGGACGCGATCGCTTGTACAGTGTACAGTACAAAGTGTTTGCGCAATTATCCATCCCCATGACGCTCGTTGCTGAGCAAACAAGCCGGTCTAAATCATGGGATGATAGTTTCAGGCGAGGAGCCGGGTATAAAATATTGTACTGTGTAGAGAGGACTAGAGGTATATAGAAAACTCGCTGTCCGTGGATGTCTATTGTCTAGACAAATGACTCCAGTTGCCTGGTTTGCGGTTCGTATCGTCCGATTTGAACAAGCCAGATCCGCAACTGCCCGTCTCTTAAACTCCTGTCCATACCTTGACCACTAGAGTGACCGCGACGATAATCGCCTAATGTCCGTAATCTATTTGACGGGAACGGTCATCTCTCTCTCAAGAGATTCGCGGGCATTGTGTGTCTTGAAAAATATGAGGTCTCATTTTTGTGCCAAAAATTGAGATGACAAGACAGCTCATTTCAGATCGATAGACTTTGGAGTCTGAACAATGTTTTGGGGGATTCATAGGGATACAAATTATTTCAATTAAATCATTACGAAAACGAGAAACTGCAAAATGGAGGAATCAAGAAACGCTCATCACTAAATATAAACGATGAACAAACTCCAAAAATGATAATCGTAAATTACATTTGGTTAATATTGATTGATCATCTGGTTTTTCTCCAAAAACAAATTTACTGTTGTTGGAGTTTGTGGCACTCGTTGGTCTATTAATCCAGTGCAGTACTGGTTCAGAATTCCACCAATTTAATAAAAGTTGGAGACCAGGTACTTAAAGAGAACATTCATGTTTTCGTTTAATAAAATGCGGACAAACAAGTGACTTGGTTACCGAGGTTTCATTAGAAAAATACCGACACCACATTAGCCAAACATTCTTTTTGTTTGTTATTTTACCATGAAACTCAATGACCACAGTGTCGCAGACCCGATGGACTCATGATGGAGGAATCTAAATTTATCCACAAGTTCGGCCAGATCAGCGACAGGCAATGTGTCTTCGTGTCGCTTTTATATGGCATCACGCTCGACTGAATCAAGTCGATAAAACAGCGAAACAGTTAAGCTCCGAAAAGCTTTATTGCTGCTCATATGGCTTATCGAGTAGATGCTATGAGCAAACAATACAATTACCTGTATACACATACAGTATGTTTGGTGACGGCAACGTTGGTCAACTTTTACATCAGCCCATCGGTTTTTCATGTGCCATGGACACCCACAGCACTTGGTTGACCTCAGGGCATCTTTCTAGAAACCTCTTCACCTCATCACCCAACCTATTCGTCCCCACCACTTGTTTTTCAAAATAAGTGTCCTCCGTAAGCGTTATTTTGGGGTATTTGTGATATTTCAATTGTTGAACATGTCTTTTGAATAATGAATTTCAAATTTCACCAATAGACATAATTATTTTGAACAAAAACCTCAATTGGCAAGCGACGCACACACGCAATTTCCCTTAATCTAAATAAAATTGCAATGAAAAAAATAGAGATTCTTATTTAATTTGTCCTGAACACAAATTATACTTTCTATGGAATCACCTTGTATGTACTGTAACATGTACTGTAATGCAGGCTTAACTTAGCTCGACGTCTATCTATTCGATTTGACGTTTGACAATGAGGTTTGATCACGGGTCACCACAACCACATCAACTGCAAACCACAACATCACGGTTTTTTTCTTCACCAAGGTATCGAGTGAGCCTGGCTGCCTCCTCGAGGTAAAATTCTAAGAAGACTATATTCGGCTTGCACGCTAGGTAATCTCCACTACTGATCATGTAGGCTGTACCGCCCACTAGCAGCAACATCTTGGATTAGATACATCTTTCGCGGAATAGCTAAATTCAATTTGTGGTTGGTTCTCCAAGCGCAGTCGCCGGATAAAATTACCTCATTTATTCTAGGATCTATGGGTTGCTAAAAATAAAGACACGTCTTGATCAAAAACGATCGACAAAAATGATTCAAAAATCAATCGTTTGGAAATATCGACTTTTCAAGATGCTTGCTCGATGAGACTGCGGAACCATCTGAGAAAGTGGCATTTCAAGACGTTTCCAGAAGTATCTTTTGACTGATTTAAACGAAGAATCATTTTATGCGTGTTTTGCGATGTTTGTGCAAATCGCAGTTAGGTTTTTGATTTTGCTTAAGATTGCTTAGATGTGATTTTAAGCGGTTATGATGTGACCAGAATTTGCCCCTGGAATTACATGGAGTGCAAGGATGGCCTTCTCTCCGACAGTTACTTTGAAATTTGTCTGTGCAAAATAAAAATAACAGGCTATTATTGGTAGGTTATCCATTACCTTCATAAAAATCTCCAAGAGTCCCCCGACTCATAAAAGGTCAAGAGCCGTTGCTCCACACTTAATTTTTTATCTTTACGTTTCTTGGAGGCCCACAATTTCAGAAGGGGTTCATGCACAGCTTGACTCTCGTCTCCACACCAGAGGCCACCAACAGGAGACGAGAGTACCTCCGTGTCTTGCCTGTGGGGCCTTCTGGTAACCAGCAGTGTCACTGAACTGGGCATTGCATAATGGCAGTGGCGCCTGTGGACATATATATATATTTCGCGCAACCTCCCCGCGTTTGCTTTTCAGGGGGGCGTACGCGAAGTTTGGCCAGAAGACGCCAGTGAGGCGCGTGCCCCCTAATAAAATCAGTTGTTCACCTCTCACTTTACCTCCGCTCTTTTTCTTTTCGTCGTTGTCACTGGCGGCTCGTGACAAGATTTGAAGACGAAGCCAACAACTTGGAAAATGAAATGCTCATTAAAGTAAACTGCGGTCAAATTTTTATTAGAAAAACTAGAACAAAAGCAATTTATTGATTAACTGACAAATTGGGCATTAAATCTTTTAATTGGTAAACAAATTTCAATTTTAACGTGCATAATAAAGTTTTAAATAAAGGACGCAGTTCTAATTTACAGTCTAGAAATTTGGAAAACAATTTCTTCACTAATTACTGTTTTTCATTAGACGGGTACTTGGCTACAGAGAATGAGCGTTCCCATTAAGATCTTAACTGGAGTTGGTTCTAATGTTTCGTCTTTCAATCTAAAAAAAAAACAGAACGAGCCACCACTGGCAAATTGGCAAAATCAACTCCTCCCACCACCGTCTTAGTCCTCGAGAATGTCGGCTCACATTTGACCTCCTCCCAGACCCTTAGCTGCAATCACCCGCAGCATGATGGCGAGTTCATGGACGAAAAAGTTGGGGAAAGGGAGAGGAGACCTCCCGTCGCTTCAGGTCTAGTCATATTTTTTCTTCACTGGAATCGTTTTCGGGAGTTTAGTCTCGCCACGTCTGTCTCAAACACTTCCACATCCACGGTGGTCGCTTCAGAATTTAAGGATCCCTATTCAGGGGAAAGCCTGGAGGAGGAGGAGGAGGAACTTCGGCGTGGCCAAAACTTTGGAATTTTTAGGCGCGGAGTCATGACGGAAGGAGGCGAGGTTAGGGGAGCGGCGTGCACCAAGTGCAAGGGGAGAACAAAGGATTTCCGGCAGTTGGCTAGCGGGCAGATGGATCGGCAGGAGAGAGGAGACAAGTTTGCACATGGCCTCTTTGCTCCAAAGTAGCTCAGTCATTCCATCTGTCATCAAAACGATACATCTGCTATATAAACGTCAAGAAAGCACGTTGCGGTTTGGAAATTCAACTCTGTACTAGCCTAATGAGCCACCACCGGAAACTATAGTGTCCTATGAATCACGACCCACTGACACTACTTTTTCTTTTGATCCTACCGAAATGAGCAGGAAAGTTTTACTAGAAATTGAGTGACTAACTTTGGAAACTCGCAGGATCTTGTCAGTTGTCACTTATGTCTTAAGGGAGCATTACACCATGGAGCTTTTGACGTTCTTGCTCCTGGGATTCACAATTTTGTCAAATCAGGATTCTCTGCTTCAGCGTTTTGAGAAGTTCCAAATGAGCAAATGGTGAAATGCCCCAGAATGTAAATATCACCTTTAGTATCTCCAACAAATATTTGCTATCTCTTGCGATTTTGGCGCCTTCTTGTGGTCAGACAATGGAACTACGAGTATAGGGGACCCATTTCAAGTTTTGCTATTATTACTGTCGGCAATTCAAATTTCGAAGTTGGGAAACAAGTCGAAAATGTTTTTTCATCTTACTACACAAGAAATATTTTCTTGTAGATTGCAGTTTTTGGGGATGGGGCTACCCCGACATGGTTAGGACAGGAGGGGTTCAAACGCATACGTAATATGTGTATTCGTCGGAATAGTAAAAAAATAATCAGATACGAGGAAATCGTCGACACTTCGTTCCGACAGTCTCGAGTCATTTTTAATGGGTTGTGTTGCGAGTGAACCTACGATTAAAGGCTACTGCCCCCAAATATCGCGTCAACCAAACTGACGCGCGTGAAAAAGAAAACTGGTTCCAGAAGTTGCCAATAGATTTGAAGAAGGAAAAAAATAAGAAATTGACGCCCGTTCAAATATGGAAGGTGCAGTGACATTTTCAGAGTGCGAGTGGGCAGGCAGTCTTTGCCAAGTAATCAAAAAATGGCGGCAGTCTAGTCTGGATTCTACGCTTCAAAGAATCTTGTAATGATATATTTTTTAGGGTTATGCAAATTAGGTTATCCTTCCTGGTTATCTTTATGTAAATTTATTTTTTGTTTCTAATATTTGCTGATTGCTTACATTAAACCTTACACTCACACGCGCAAATGTTTGGATGCACCAAACATTTTGACGACCTTATTTGAAAAATATGCGAGTGCATCAATTTTTGTATGAAAACCAAAATCCACATTTGTGGTTAATTAAGAAGCGTATTTTACTCGTGTCGACTCAATTCTGTCACACATTAATATTTAAAAAAAGCGGCCAGACATGTTCAAAATTAGGTAATACGTGGATACAAATATAGGATAATTTGGCAATTATTAGAGTAATTCTGACAATGATATGCTTATTCATTCAGCCACGCTTTTACTCTGTATCCTTGTCAACCCTTTTATTTAAATTCCCAGCTGCTAAACGTGCTTGACGCTCCGATGCTGTGGCATGTGAGCGATATAGCTAATGGGTCTAGACATTGCAAATGTCTCACTCAGTATTTGGTCACATTGTCAATATACAATAATATATTTCACGCTTTATTTTTTACTCACGAAGCATGTCCGACAATGTGGACGTCCTTCTTTCCAAACGACAAAATGGGCAACAAGCGAAGTGCGAAATTTCACTTATTTCCCCGCATTAACTCTCATCGAGGACAAACCAAATGAGCGAGAATCGTGAAAAATTGACGAAAAGACTTCAGTCAGACCAATCGCTTCATTTTGTTACGGACGTTTGTTGGAGGGTTGGGGAGAAGCGTGACAAAATTAGTTTCTGTGACGTGACGAGCGTGCCAAGTTGAGGGACGATGATGGACAAAAGAAATTTTGATAGGGTATTCGGGGGGGGGGCGAAGATGCGGGAAGGAGGAATTAATTATGGCGACCTAGATCTTAACAACATCCATCCTAAAGTTGCCCCGTCCTTATATAAATCCTCTGGTGAACCGTAGACCTCAGACCAAGTTGTTTCGTTGCCGAAAAATCTCCAGTCATCCAGCTGTAATTTACGTGCGTAAACCTAAGGGCGAACCAATGCTGCCCCTGAAATCAGACAATCACTAATAACACTGCATTGCAGGAAAGTCGTTTTTTGTAAACGGGGAACATTCAGGGGCAGTTGCGGTTGCGATTGGGAATCTCCCAATACGGGATTACGTCAGAAGTGAAACATTCCCCATTCCCTTTATTTTAACCAGGTGCCAAAATGGTATGTCAAAAAAATGAATTTGAGTTAAGAAAATAGATTCTCGCAAAACGTAAGATTGTGCAAGTGTCTCATGAGGATAAACGTGTCCGTGTAAGCTGGACGCTCAATTCAGGTAGATTGCGCTCTGTTCTGGTTTGTGGGGAATTGAAAGATACACATTAATTTAAACGAAACCAGCATACTTTTGTCCTATTTTCATTCTCATTCGACTGCGTTGGAATGAAGACAATTTGAACGACGCATTCTTTTGCGTCGGTTTTGGTTGATGGCTGAATTTATTTTTATTTTTGCTTAAAATTTGGCGAAGTTGAGGGGGAAAAGAAATATTCCTGGGACAACACAGCAGACCGATAACGCAATTAATCGCGGTCTTTGAATTAAGTTCCGTCACGTCGCCACTATCTCCAGACGATGTTATCTTTAGGCAAGAATTTGCAATCACCATTCTCTAAATGCAAATTTTCCTTGAATACGAATTAAATCGACCAGTTGAACTTGGGCAGTGTCTTTACACGTACCGGTGGTGGTGGTGGCTCAGTTAACGTCACTGGGAAAGCGTCGAGCTTCGTTAACACTTTGAAGTTACGAGTTGTCCATCATCCAAGGACATTTCCCTTGTATGTTATGAGGCGAGGAGGACGAAGAACACGAAGCGAGACGTTTTCTCAGAATCTAAATTAGCCTAATTCGTTGTTGCAATTGCAGTTGAAATCTGATAAAGGTTTAATTAGTACCGTGAAGACAGCAGCCTTACAGTATACAGCGTATGCGTGTTCCAAGAACCTCTAAACACTTCAGCAAAAGTACTGACATGCAGGATTTCGTTGCTCAGCTGGAAATCTATCTGAATCTCGCAAGAATTTACATATTGATTTTCAAGCACTTTATTTTTATCACGATTAATTGTGGGTCAGGGGATGATCACCCACCTATCACAATCCACCGTTTAGGTCAAAATAAAGAATTATTCCTCGTTAGATGACATTGATAAAAACATTCGGGAGCTGTGTTTATTATTTCAGTGCAGGAACCATGCATGTTTGGATATCAAATGCAATTTCGTTTGTGTATACAGTCATTGTTATTTTTGGTCAAAATGCCATCAATATTTGGCTCATCAGTATTTATAGGGAATTCAAAATGACAGAAGATCCGCCCCTTTATTAATATTTGCCTTTTGTAGCGCGGTCCTTGTGCGCACGACCCGGCAATTTATTATTAATGTGCACATGTGTATTCAACCATCGCGAAAATATCTGATAGAAAATAAATGTCCGATTCGGTTGTGTTTGCGTCCGACAAATTTAATTCAATATTGGTCGCCGTATTGAGCGAATGCAGGCGTGATGTGCACGATTTGCCAACGCGCGCCTGGGAAGGAGGAACAGGTCGGGCAACCCTGAGCACTTTTTCCCGGCCGCACTCGACTCGTTCTGAAAATGAATTTCATCGATCCCGCCAGTAGGGGGCGTCGTTGGAAGGCGTGCGCGCGTGCCAGCCAATCACGAGCGAGCTGGAGTGGTTCGACCCACGCGAGCCCGCGAATGGGGACACGCGCTGCACGCGCACGTAGCGCCGTAAAGGTGACCTCCAATGCACATGACTAGTGCGCAGCACGCGATTTCGAACGCACGAGAGTTTGCCATACCTTCTTTTTTTTTGGCACGATTTCTACAAGCAAGAGCTGATAAAAAGCGTAATTCCAGCTGCTTGCCTTGGCTTTGTGCTGCCCCGAAAGTCCACTAAGTGGCGCTGCTAAAAGTGCATGCGCAGATATGCAAATTAGCACAACTACAGAAACGCAGAATATTTCATTTCTGCTTTTAAAAAAATGTGATATGAATTTAGTGCAATGTACAATGATTCTAGCCGAATTTCGAAACTTAAAAAAAATGGCCGACACTAACTGTGCACAACTGTGCAAAGCGGTTGCTTAAATTTGAGCAAAGTTGTTCTTTAACACTTTTGAGTGACAACTAACTAGATGGTTATTGGTTAAAATTATGAACTATGAGATGTAGTAAATGTGATAACAATTTCGTTACTTAATTAATTTTTGCGCATTTAGAAACAAGCATATTAATAAAACGGACTGGAATTAAACTAGCTTAGCCCTCCTTTCAAGAGTGAACAATCGAATTCAGACAAACGCGCCCACAGCCGATCAATATTTTTATCCTGTCGCAATTCATCGTAGTGAGGAGAGCCCCCCCCCCCCCTCCCTCAATGTAATCGCATACAGGATGACGAATATTTCGGGAAAGCAGCCAAAGACTGCGATCACGCCACTTTTTGGCAGTTGATGCGCCCTGCCTCAGTCGGTGGATTCTCGAACGGTGAAGATACGTACGTACTCTGTAAATGTAACGCACCATGTGGTCACGTAAATCAACTGAACCCACCCTCCGCCGTCTAAACATATGTCCGCCTTCAACCCCATGGAATGCGCATTCCACCCGTGGCATTCATTGAACCATGTTATCATCCTTGAGGTGTCCACTAACACCACTGTACACATTAACCAATGACGGCTCTCAATACGGAGAGTATCCCAGTAAACAAAATTCAATTCAGTATCTAAATTTCATAAGGTATCTATTTCTCAAGATGGTGGATGGTCGCTTGTTAAGTCAGAATTGCTATTACGTGTTACGGGCCAGGCACGAGCACAACGTTCAGGGAACAGCAATTTTCTATCATAAGTCAATGGAGTCCACTTGTACCGAGAGAGCGAAACGCATTTGCGGTATTACTATGATTATTACCTAGAACTGAGTACAGCTTTTCCATCTACCATAGCAGATTTTGTATCCAATATGGTAAAGAGATGGTTCCGATTTAGGCTGACCATTATTATTACCTATGCGTGGTCATCGAGATCACTAAACTGGATTAGGTCTGTAATCATGGAAGATTAAGCAATTTCGATATAAAGAGTGGTTTTGATGCACAATTTATATTCGAAAACGCCGTTCGTTGCGCTGCAATCGATAACAAAAATAAATGCAGGTCTTTACCCAGCAGTTAATTTTGCAATATGTGCAACTAGGATCATCTTGTTCGTAAGTGTATTTCCTTCGCAAATTCTTTATGTTAAATAACATTATCGTACAAACAGATCTAAACATCTCACATTGTGTTTCCGGTGGACATTGTTTAATCGTTCATTCATCCATCCGCTCAAAATATCAATGAAATACAAGAGTATAAATCTTAATAGGCAATTCAAACTCTTTCGAAACCTGTATCCGTTTTTTGGAAGTTAATGTGCAGCAAAACCGAAATTTCATCATTTACCGCGCCTTCATTCAATTGCAGCATTGTATTGCAAAGAAGTAATGCTGAAATGTTAACATTTTTCTGATTATATTTTTTTTCTGCGATATTATGTTTAGTCAAGCCGGTATTTTGCATTTATTAAACTAGTAATAGGATACAATTAGATTTTCATTACGCTATTAGGTTTTTGATAATTGCGCGATTATTATAATAGACAAACACTTTATTTTATAGCGCTTACATAATGTATTTTTATAGCTCAAAGTACTAACGCCCGGATTTTGCAACAACAATGCTATATAATTTTCCAACAGCATCGATACAAAAAAGGAATTAGCCTGGACAATTCTATTGGAGTGAAATTGATTTTAAATTGGGATATCAATTGTTACTAACTCATCCTTGAAACCATTAACAATCAGTCGGATGGGATGCCAAACTTCCAGACCGAATGCCAGCCAACTGACATTATAAACCTGGGTTCAGATCAGGGGTTGCCTCATCCGGGGACTCTCGGCAAATGCCAGGTGTCAATTGTCGCAACGACATTATGTTGTGCGAGGCCAGTTGAAGAAAATGGCCACAAGAATGCGAGTACATTGTACGATGGAGTCGAGGTACTTTGGCGAGGGATGTTAGAAATAAGCAAGAGCCTGGTTTCTTATATCGCAATCTAGACAATACCATTTCAGCTACTTTGTAGCCTTTCTTCCAAATTAAAACCACAATTCAGATTTTATATATATATATATATTCTTTGATGGTCATGCTCAATTAATTTTATAATTTCTCAGAAACGATAATCGCGATGCACCTAAAATAACAACACACTTTGGGTAAAATAGAAAGTGTCTAAAAGGAAATTAACAGATAAGGTATTTTTCATGAAAGGTTTGAAATATTTGATATATTTTTATCTAAATAGTTGACATAATATGAATTTAAACCAATCTTTGTGGGGTCACAAGCAGGCCTCGTTGAACACGAACGCATGGGCGGTCCCCACAACGTCGCGTAACAAAGGTGTCGCAAAGGAATACGCGTCTACAGATAATAACACTGACGTCATCCGACCATTGCCAAAAAACACTTTCTCCGGGAGCGCACCCGCGTCGTGATGATCGATATGAGGCGGTCGACACGGAGACGGGAGCGCTCTCCTGGATTCAAACTCCCCCTCCTCCTCGTCCTCATCCTCATCCCTTCCCCCAACCGCTTCCGAATTTAGCTCTTCCTGACGCAGGTCGCTCCAACCCGATTTAGAGCACGCGTCCGCCATCGGCCATCTCCCGGCGCCGCACGGGATCCAAGCCAGACATTTGTTCTGGCGACTGTGCGCATGCGCCGGAACATGCGGCACGGGACCAGAAATCAGGTGATTTTGGTACAGATATTGCCCGGTAGGGCGCGCTTGTCATTCGCCGTTTGACGACGCGCGCGCCCATTGCGACGGTTGCACTAATTATGGAGCTCAATTGGATCCGTTGCTCAACTGTTTCTAAATTCGTGTGTTCCTCAGTGCACGAATGAAATTGTTTCTAGCAGAAAGCTTTCTTTTTATATAATGGGGAAGCCAACAGCTTAGCAGAAGAATTAAAATGAAAGATATTTTACCAAGGAAAATATTTCAGACTGAACTACTAACGACGAAAATGTTTGTCGCCTGAAGTCAGAGAAAAATAACATTCGAAAGTAATTTAAACTAGTTTAGTTTTCCATTAGATAAATAAAAGATATCGAATTATCCAATAAGCAAACACATCCCCCCTAACCATCAGTCTGCAATCGTCCAGCTCTGTCCAGAAACCAATACCTGTATCAAATTGTTACGCATCTATTTTAAAACGTGTTCAAACTTGTCTCAGCTTGTGTGGAACGACATTTTGCTCGAATGGCATTCATTTTTACACACCTGGACGAGCAGAATGACCCACAATTCCACCTTCTCTTAAGTGCAACCCCAACGGGCATTGACAAATAGTTTGCTGGTAATAATATCGATACCCAACCCATTCGTTTGATTGATCCGTCAGTCAACTGTTTATTGCCGGCGCAAACTATCGCTTGGGGGCAGCACTTTAGATCTCGCTTTAAACGGGGACGAGCGACAGGAGACACGTTCTGTTCGGTTAGTCAGTACGAGTACTTTCGTGGAGCGGCCACGGAGCGCTCTCTCCAGTCGCTGGATCCGAATCTGAGCGCGGGTCGATGGGCGGAGCGCGATCGATGAGCTTTTAAAACCGAAATGAGAGCGTGGAGCGCGCAAGTCCCGAGTCTGTCGCAGGAACAGACTATGACTTTTATCCGGAATGGAAAAGGTTAAGAAGGCGGCCACATGAGGGCGTGGGAATCACGCCAGTAATATGAATACAGTATGGTACACTGAATTTCGCACATCTTTCATAATTCTTTTTCACATGATGGATTTTAAGTTGTTCGTGAGTTTCCACTCGACAGTCGTTACACTCTCCTGACTGATGTTTTGACGTCAGGATAGGGTCTTAGGTTTGAAAAACCTACGTATTTGTCACGTCTAATCTACGCAGCAACGAAAACTAACGAATTTTTTTTAATCAGTTAATTTAAATTGTAACTTAGGTAATTTAAAAATGACACCTCTCGGCGCAGAGCAGCGCGACAAATGCATGCTCAACCTGTCCATCATCAATTGTTCGACAAAAGCCTTAATTTCCGATTGCATTACAGCGAACAATGCGATAAAGAAACGCTCTTATCCACTCTGATCTTTCATTTCGCCAGCCACTTTTCCATATTGATCCAGTGCTCGCCTAACATTCTAAAAATGGAATCGCGCGCGCCAAATTTCTAGGGCGTTCAAGGTTCTTTCTCATCTCTAGTCTAGAAGAATCTCCTTGCCCCGCAGGTGATTCAAGAAGGTGCCAGAAAGAACCATCGATCCGGTCGCTGATCGAAACTCCTTCCAACGAATCCCCGAATGGCAATGACGCCTGTAATGGGTTAACTGTGAATGAGGAGTTGGACTACTTAATATGATATTGTATTTGGTGGGAGGGGGGACCCTGAAAATGAATTCAGTCTGCTGATCTTGCGTCACCATTGCATCTGGACAACGAAACTGACCTCCTCAGCGAGCCAGCTATCCAAGCACTGCCGCAGTTATTGGAAATCGTTACAGATCAAAGCTGCCCCTGTATATTGGCAATAACTGATTGACAGTTTCGCCCGCAATGTCGTCGTGCACATAGTGATTGCCAACATTCGGGTTTTGTAGGGGCCATAAGTCAAACCACAAGTGGTTGACGTAACAAAAATCTAATGTTTTCTTAATTTTTGAGGATTTCTTAGAAATGCGAATGAAGTTTATCAAACGTTGTTGGCTCATCTTTGTAAATACATATATGTACATTCGCTTATGTAACATCGGTAATATTTGCATTGTGGAGGGACGGTGGGGTTCCTCCACGCTCACCTGAACCCCCCCAACACCTGGCGGTGGGCCAAAAAAAATAGGCGCCATCAACTTTCAAGTTCATGGTCGCTCAAGTTGCCATGACAACCAAAGGCTGGTCGAGCTAACGATCCGCCGCACGCAACACGCGCCACGCGCCACAACAGATCGTCTACTGCGCACACGCGTCGCGCATATGTTTGCCGATGGCATGTTCAGGCACGCGCGCGATATATCGAATGCCACGCACACAAGAGCGCTCCCCGCAAACAGCAGATCGCTCCCCGCAAACAGCAGAGCGCTCCCCACAAACAGCAGAGCGCTCGAGACTTGTTTAGACGAAAAGATCGATCGGAGCGCAGATCTCGCGAGTTGTGGGTAGCTGTGTTGGCAGGTTTGCGTGCGGGTGCGTGGGCGATGCAACCGCATCCACCCGCGCGTCTCGTCCTCGCGCCACCCGACGAAACGGGCACGCGCCCGCGCGGTGTTTGCCGGGAACGGAAGCACGGCGCCTGGACATTCGGAAATTCGCGAGACTATTTTTCGAAAGCGCCTTTCAGATTTTCAGACCCCTCCGATTGACTAAGCCAAAACTGACTTGGTTCGGCTCGATCCATCATGCCCAGATTTCATCCTTAACAATAAGCGGACAAACCAATTGTACGTTTTATAAAAGACACGAAAATATTAATGTGACAGAAATTTCTTTACATTACAGGGTTATTAATTTAACACTAAGACCCGACACTCAACTCTTGAAGGTTCACAGACATTCGAAATCTCTTAAAATCATAAGTTGCAGTGTTCAATTGGGGCTCACATTGGCAGAACTTCTGGTCTTTGGATGATAATACACTACAGTGCATATGAATAAGTGCGCAATTTATTTAAGCTGTTGGACCAACAATATATACTGGACAGGGCAATACTTATAAAAACACAATAAAAAAAAATTATAAGTCACAAAAAAACTGTTTCCCGTTGTTACTTGCCGCGCCCACTTCCATTCTGCATTTCACCGAATCGGCAACGCTGATGCCTGCAGCGCCGCTTATCGGATGACCTCTAACAATTTTCTGTACAGCCTTGAGACCGATCAACCGACCGAAACGAAACGCATTAACCGTTGAATTTATTTTTTATTTATCGATCCGTTTGTTCTCTGTGTATTGGCGGCGACAGTGGTTATGCAACATGGCGGATGTCTGGATGCAAAACCGGAAACTTTGCATCTAACGACTAAGTCCCCCTATCCTACACTCGTGGTCTACTCATAGCTGCTAGCCTGAATGATCAGTTTTGATTTAGAATGCTTCTTGACAATAGCTTTGAACATTTGTTGATACGTTTTGGCACCAGTTTTCAAGCCTTACCAAATCTTACAGTGAAGTCTTGAAAAATCTTGTGAGTTCTTTAAGAAATCCGAGACAATATTCGCGCAATCACTATAAGGCTCACATATTGTCAAGCAATATTGTAAGAGGCTACCGTTCTAAGATTAACATAAAATAGAGCACATCTTATTTCTAAAATGTGTAATGTGTACGAGAAGTTGGTTTTTGGTTTCACCGCATCATGGCGTGCGAGTCGCTGACTGAACTCTCCTTAATTAGCTTTATTGGGTGCAAGGTGAGATCTGCAAGGTGAGACGTTGCATGCGCGCGCGCCGCGCGTACGCCGCGCCCCTGTCGGGACTGAGTGGAAAGACGGCGCCAGATCAGGACAAGGTCACCCTGTTGTAATTTGACAGCGGCCGTCCAGGCGTCCGGTTGGCAGAACTGGGAGGGCTGGGCAGGAGAAGGTGGCGGGTGGGTGGACAGTTGGTGGGCCGGGGGATAATTTTTTATGACGTTGCAAAATGCGAACAAATTATTAGCGTCGTAATGACCAGTTCATGTAATTGGTCGGCCGTGGAATGCTAGCCTCCTCCATACACTATCGCACCCGTATAATGGTTTCATTTTAATATTTGAAAAATCATTCAAACGCGAACTTTCAATTAAATCCGTATCTTATTTATTTGTTAATTATCAACCCACTCAGAGCGGAAACAATTCAATCCTAATAGTCAATTCAATCCACTTACAGATTAACACGATTTGGGAGAAATAAAATAAAAAATACAGCAAAGGTTTGAACGTTTTGAATCATGACAGATTTCAACTGACTTTCTTGATTCAATTTTAACAATCTTATATTATAAAACAGAACCACAAAAGTTTCTGTTCGGGACTTAACTAACGAACGGCTTGACGAAATTTAATGAAATTTTACCTGCAGATAGTTCTTTACATTAGTTGTCTAGCGAAGTAATTTGAAATATTTAAAAATGGGGTCAACAAATGGATCATCATATTGAAACTACGCGGTAAACGGTAAACGTATAATTACAGTTATTTTTTTGTCAATTTATAATCAATATTTTATTCCGGGTTATTCTTAACCCTACAAAGATTTTTCTCTATTCATAAATTACAAATATAGAAATGCAATGCATAGAGAAAAATCTTTGTAACATATTCTACAGATTTGGGCATGCCTAAGAAATTGAAAACTGATAGCGCTCCACAAACGGTTAGTATTTGTGACGGCAATCCGTAAGCCCACACAATTTCATGTCCTAAAATCTACTTTTTAACTAACATCCATTATCCGCAGTGATGCCGACCGACGGCATTTTGAATTCAATTGCTTCGTTGCTGGCTGCCAACAGCAAAACTTATCGTCATTTAAAGGCGTCTGTCAAAGAGACCGCGAAAGGAACGTTAATATTTATAGGATATTTATAAGTCTCACTGCGGGTTAGAGATCGCATTCGAATCTGCGGTAAAGAATTTTCAGTGGCCTCCCCTCAAAAAACGAACATAGATGTGTGGGTGAAACCAACTACACTACGACCACCATCACGCCACCAACTTTTTTGCACAATTAGATTTGACAGCACCACTATCTTCATGTTCCTGTCGTCGTTAAGGATGCCATTGCAACTGAATTAATTAAAATTAATAGTTTTACAGCTTTCGACAAAAAGGGTGAAAACCCTTGCCAAATCGGTGACTGTAAGGTGACCCCTACAGTTTGACCGCTTCGCTGACTTATTGTTAGACATTGGTGCACCCGACACTAGAGGTCTCTGATCGACGTTTCCGCTATTTCACCTTGAGCTCTTTGAGCACCTTGATCGATCGATCGAATTTCTGAAAGGAACACATGGGAACACATGAGAACCTTTTCTCATATTTTCGCCAACCCAATTATACAAACCGTCACCTTAGCAATGGATATAACTATGTTGTTCATCGCATGCAGAACACTGAGGAACCGTGATCATCAAATGAAACGTCATTCATCATTTACCGCATAAGTACAGAACATTTTCAGGTTGGCTTTCTTTTGAATTTTCCACCTAAGTGTATAGTATATAATAAATGAATCCACCGTTGGAAAGATTGTTTGCCAATTCAATTTTCTACGATGACTCGAACGACAGCTGCAATACTTTAAAAGACGCTTATTGGATGTCTCGAGAATTGCCGACGCCGAAACAGATTTGACATTCGCTTGGAACATCGCCCAATTTTCTGATGATTCAGCCAGCCAATGGCGTTTATTAAACAATTGACGTCACATCATCCTTAAAAGTCGTCTACCGTTCACAGCAAAGATCTACGTTCGAAATTGCGGCTACAATTCAATAACGCAAAATCGTGTGAAATGATACCATGAACGGTTTAAATAAGCATCAATGTTCACTGCTTTAAATATTTTATCAGATGCAGCATGTTCCAAAAATTCTATATTAAATAAAGTTAGTTTTTATACTACTATCTAGTTGAAACTATTGCAATACTCTTTATGATGAAACTAGCATTGCTTCATTTCTATAAAATATGTCAACACAATTTCAGGTACGGCAATTTAGATAGTTTACACAAGTTGCAAAAACAACTTTGATTGTGTCTCAAACCGGCGACGTTACTCGTAAAGGGGTGTGTATTGGTTTGGATGGTTTGGGTTTGGGGGAAGTTGAACAGACTCGAAAACATCGTAAACCCTGGTTCACTATTTGCGGCAAGTCATAAAACCTTGGTAGGTCTGGCCAGTTTGCATGGTAAACAAGGATGACAGGGCTTACAACCTTTGGACGACCTGCGATACCTCTTCAAATATGTAGCTGAAGGTAAAATTAGTGGAAATGCCATTAACAATGTGTGCATAATCGCGAATTTAACATAAACATGTTTCGTGCTAAATTCCCTGCACTTTTTATTTTTAAGTGCCTATGTTGCATTCTCGCTTTACATGCCTAAGGTGTAACTGCGGAAATGGTTTATTAAAATGCGACGACTGCTTTCAGAGCCACCTGGTGGCTAAAAACGAAAGCGACGATCCTCTTATATTGAAATAAATATTTGATCAAAATGTTTTCGAGTAAAACTACTATGAGATAGCTACTGTTTTCATGTCTAATTTAGGATAATGTTGTATTAAATATTTGTTGTTGTTAGGATCATCCGTTTGGAATGGTTTGAGTTATTTGTACTCAAGAGCATAACCAGGATTCCACCACAACGCGCGCTGCGATCGGTTCGTGTCCACCATTTTTTTAAAAGGATTTGGCGCCTGTATCGTGCATGCAATAATTGTTGGGCGTCGTCTGTGTGCACACCAACACATGTAATTAGGTGACGTAATTTCTGTCATCAGAATTATTCTATCAGGTTTTCAGTTTCTCTTAAATTTTGTTACACCCATTGAATGACTCACTCTTGAACAGAAGTGGAAGCTAAAGATTAATTCTTTGCGGTTTTTTCATAGACATTGTCATAAATGTCGATTCACTGGTTTTGAAACCCAGACTTGGAGCAAGACAGTTTAACGTGGATGAATCACGGGAGGGTGAAGAAAGTTGCGGTGGGTTATTTTTAGCCATAAGAAAAATGAAAATTCACCGAGTTTCCCCATAAGCAACGCGCTTTGCCACTGCAGTACTTCGAAAGGAATCCGATCCTAGATTTCCTGGTTTCCATTAACCTGTTACGACAAACCTATAAAATGTTTTCATATTTTAGGTGATCAGATGACTGCTGCTAAACAACGAAACGGCAACATAAGTGCTGCTCTTGGAAAGCACTTTTCTGATCTTGTCTCCATTATGTGAATATTTTTTTGACGTTAAGAAAAACGTAAGACAAACTTTGAAACCGTTTAATCCTAACAACCTTTGTCAAAGAGACAATAGAAAAGCATCTGTGAAAGTTACTGAGATGGTCTCAACATTTCTAAACTGCATCAACTGTTGCAAAGCGCTCATTGTTTTTTGAAAGTCGTTTCACCTTTTCAAACTGTATGTATATGGCAAGTTTAAAGGTTATCCGATACAAAGATGAAACGGCTCTTGCGTTCAAAAAGTGCTTTTGTTTTAAAAAGAGGGAAAGTTCTGAAGTAAGCGGGCTGTCATGGCGACGAGTTCTTTTTTTCTCGTCCAACATTTTTTTGTTCAACTTCCGGGGGAGTAAGTAAGCCTATCAGTTGTCTCGACATGTACCATGAGTCTCACATGTACACATCCTAGCCTCGTGCCCTATTCTATTATTGTACTAGGGTGTACGAATGGAGAGCTATATTTGGTCGGCTTTTGCGCCTTCTCGAGTCTTAGTCTGCCGTCGAGATTAGTAGGGAAAAAAATGAGTAGTTTGCACTTGGTAGGGCGTTGGTTCGATGGTTGCGGGGGTGAACATATGAAAGAAGGCAGAAAACTTAGCTCTACTCCCAACGTATCACTCAGCGTAATATCCAATTAAAAAAATATTCGTCCGATTTTTAAAAAAAATTGGACGGAGGACGTTTAACCCTAATTAGTTGATTCCCCAATTTGTAAGACAAGAGACAATCAATTCATCCATCTTTACTTCAATTAAAAAAATGTGAGGAATAAAACAATGAATCAGGGCATTAAAAAACATCTCAACGTGTTGTTTTAAACACCATCATATCAGGTGCATGTCCGACTCAAGCAAAATGATAGTTCCAAGGACCCAGATGTGGGAATGCCCGACGTTATACTATTAATGAGACCTTTATACAACCCATTCGAGTATTTTCGAAATTTCTTCCCACCTCTCTCACTCATATTTTTTTTGTTCCCCGATTTTATTAATCGAAATTCCATTCCGAGACGGCACATCAGAAGTGCACATGAATATTGGATGTAAGCGTCACTCTGATACAATAATTCGCATCTGATACACAATAAAGTGAACGCACGCATGTACGCCACTTTCTAACAATGAATAAACACCGAAACTCTCGACAAAGCGGCAACAATCCAACTAGGGCATTCGAAAACGCGCCAATCCATGACACAAAGCCTTATCGAATATGGAAAGTGATATTTGTTGCATTTTTTTTTTCGAAAATCCTCTTTGTTAATAACGCACAATATGAATCGGAAGCTGTTCGGCAAGCTCAGCAATTTCGTGCAACAACATGTGACCTACGCACGCACGTATACACATACAAAGTGCATCCGTCTGTGGCTCAATCACTTTTGTTTAAATGCATATCTATTGGATGTTTGCATTAGAGCTGGTGGCGCTACTCTATGTGATACGATTCTGTTGTTATTTACTGACGCCGTATGTCGCGCTCTTATTCGCATAGTACACTGTTTTGAAGATATTCAGACAGTGAAAGATATTGGACAAATATTGGTATTTTAAAAATGAAATTCGAAATTGATATTTAAGTCCAAAATTGTCGCCCAAATATTTTGGGAAAGGTACCTACAGCGCCTTCTAGTGAAATGAGAGATGAGAATACGGCCACCAGGTGGGATTTATTTTTTCAATGTCAAAACGAGACTCGCTCCACTCAATGGCGGCATTCCAAACGTCACGCACGCTGACGTCACTACTCACTCTTCACCCCTTTGTCGCCCTCCCGCCCTAATCCAATCGCGGCTTAGATGAGCGATGTTATTCCATTACCCGTGCCGTGCGAGCGTCAGAAACACACAATAGAGAAAATACAGTGAAACTGCAGATCTGATTTGACTTTTGTAAAGCTGCGAATGAAAATCGTCAGCAAAATGGACGACAGTCGGACGGTGTGGGACGGTAGTGATTATAGAATAGATATTAGAATATAGTAGATCAGTTATCCCTTATGTATCGATACTTTATAAATAAAATATATATTTTTAAAAACTGGATGGACATTTAATACCCACTGATCGGTATTTTTTTTATAAATCTGAAGTTTCAGCACCTCTGCGTATGAAATGGTGATTTTAGCTATTTTTACAAAAGATATATTTTTGAGCCCGCATGTTCAGGATTTTTTTTCTCTTTTGTGTCGTCATGCGTCACGCGTGTTATTCATATGCATGTACTTGGATATTCATAAAGTCACGACCATTGGAGCATTGTGTTAAAAGGGATATTTGCGGGCCGGGGGACAATGCAAAGTATTCTGTCGGAGCTGATTCGCTCGCGCGATGCATGGTGGTCCGTTGGCAACGGAAACACGCAATTCGACACGTTCGGTTTCGACATGCCAGCACACACACACAGATTATTAATTATTGAAATTCGATCCAATCAAATATGAGTCGCTTTTGTATCGGAACCCAAAGTGTGATCATTATGTTTGTCGCTGTCCTGCCGATGTTCGAGAGAGGACAGAGTGTCGGCATAATCGAAAGTCCGTTTCCAACCGGACCGCCCATATCCGAACTATCCCCCGACACCACCATACATCCCTCGGGGTCATTCACAATGACATTTTCAATGCCAAAGACGGTCTATTTTTGTCTCTCTGATATTGGATAGTGTCAAATTGTGTGTCTTTAAGTACGTTGAAAAAAAATTATGTAAAAACAAGAGGATATGTTTACTACGGTTGAGAGCAATTGGGACGCGGAAACACGGCTACTGCGTTTTGTTGAGTGGTTTAATAAATTAAGACTTTTTTTTAGTTTGCTAGTTTACGACGTGTTTCGTATAATCACGTTTAAATCCAATCTCTTCGAATACTGTGATTGGAAATTGCCAGCGGCGAAAAGATGCCCCTTGTTTAGGCGCAACGCGGCAATCTAGCAAAGCAGAGGTGTGGGTCGGGACTGTAGGATTCAGGCTGCGATTCCCAGCACTTAAAATAGGCATAGCGCTACGCCCGATTACTGCGCTTTCGTTCTAAAAGTGCTGATCAAAAATAACGAAATAACCATGAGCAATCTCCTCATTGGTCCAATCCCTTGTTGCGGAATGACTATGCACAAAAATATTAGTCCAGTTCATTGCCAAACTTACCAAACACAATTTTCGTGCCCTGGCTATTAATTTTTTTAGTCCCCTTGCTCGGGGGAATAGCTGTTGATGTTTTTCGTACTTATTGAATGCAATATAAGCGTGTAGGCCAATATTAAATTCCATTTCCAATTCAGTCAACCTCACGACCAGCCATAAACAGTAATCATCTGGGAGAGGGGTGATGGGAGGCGGTTCTCGTTCCCCACCGCTAGGTGGCGGCGCGTGTTATCAGTCGCTAGTGCTCCGTTTAGCTTTTTGGAAATGACCAATTTCTGCGACATTGGTGTATCGCAATAACAATAATTAGGCGCATTGTTTCGTGACCCCCGCCGGCCCAGCTATTGTTGAATGCCGAGGGTTGGAAGAAAAGATGGACTTCACTTAATCGCATGCGAGCGCTGCAATTACGTTCAGGCCTAGCCATTAATTTTGATAGTATATTATTGTTATAACCAGTCATTGCACAGAGGGATTTTGTTTGTAACCAAATGAACGATCCAGAGTCGCACATTCTGGACATTTTTTTATTCAATCACAAAATGCAAGCAACATAAATTAGAAACCAAAATTGACGTTACAGCAGTAGAATAAATCTGCTCTTGTGAGATCATTTTGATATGAAAACAAGATGACCAGAATGTACGCCCCGATTTAAATTGTGCATCGTCAATCCTGCGCATGTCTGGAGGAAGGAGAGTTGTTCCAAGTATCGATTGCGACATAATGTTGAAACTTCACAGATTTCCAATTTGTTCTACTCTTTAAATCTTTATATTCCTCACAGACTTTCCCCCATTCGTTCGTCCAACTCGATAAAACGGGTTTCAAGAACACTTGATCGTCACCATTTCTTATCACTGACGTTGCCGAATTTTACATATCAAATATAACGTAATATTACCTAAAGGTCGCTCGTTCGTAATCATTAATTTTGGCCTTAACCAGATGCGTCTGCGATTATTCTTAAATTGCGGCACCAGAAACTTTGAAGGGAGAACTATCAATATGTGCATGTGGAGTGAACGAGTGTATTTGCTTTTGTCTTGCGCAAGCATCGTGAACAAGCAATGTGAAGGGTGCAAACAAGAATGGTCTTTTGAAACGCTAGTTAATCATCTCTCAATAAACGTCTATTACTTTCCAAGCATTTTCGTATTTGGGGCAATCATTTCTGGGTAGAAAAATTAAACCCAGGGACATTGAGAATTGAAAAGTTCGGATGGAAACTAGTTCTTTAATTACGGGGTTATCTCTTTTAAATTGCTCATTGCTCCATAGCGAAATATTTAATTTCTTGAATGGAAAATTTCCAGATCTTACGTGTGCGTATGTCTAAGTCATAAATAAAATTAAACAACTCTTCTGAAATAATTTTAGCGACAGATGTCGCTAGCGTAATTTTGCACAAATAAGCTAAAACAAGGTTTATGTTCATATATGATGGTCATCGCGGCATATTGCAAACTATTTTGTGATTCGGCCAGGTCATTAATAATGACTAGCATGATTAATGTCCGAAAGACTGATTTTTAAAATGAAATAAAAATACAATTTTTCTTATTATTGAGGAGCAACCTAAAGTTCTCGAAATAACCACAGAAGAAGAATAGGAAAAGTGGCGCCCTCATTAAAGAAAAAAGTGTCTAGACTGCCGATAGTAGGTCATCAATGAACAATAAATTTACTTTTATCCCAACCAGTAAATTAAACGAGACGCCAATCGGCAAAACGTTAGCCGTAAACAGAATGACACATCAGTTTTTATTCACGCGCGTAGATCATCTTTGAAGCGTTCAGGCGGCAGCCATTTTTATCTCAAAAGATTTTTCTTTGGATACTGAAATTGAGTTCGTCGACCGACATCAGTTATTGGGGAGAAAAAAGAGCAATCATCGCGTCCTATATTCATTAACAATTTCGTACATCTTAAAACAGGGTCGCGTTTCACTTCTCAGATTTCAAGAATCGTTATTCACCCTAAACGTGTGCAAACTAAAACGCATCCCAACTTGAGGAATTTAGACAAATCGCAGTGATGGCTATTTGATGAGGTCAGAGGATTGAGCAAATCTGCACTTAATCTGTGACGGACGTTTTGCCAAGGGGGAAATGCTCTCTTAATTGCATCATCATTCTGGATTTCTTTTTTTCCCTGCGCATTTCGTCGCCGGCAAACCGGTATATAAAGATAACTTTTATTAACGGTAGATGATTTAGTTGGACAGCCAATTGATAGTGACTATGAGGTTATCTGCATTAGATGTCTAAAATATTTCAAAATAGTCAAAATGGGTTTAAAAAGCTGATGCAGGATGAAAAATTGCAACGACATGAACATGTGTATAAACACATGCACCAACTCTTATGAATAGAGAATTGCTAATATAAAGCAGGCCCACACAAACCCAAAACACACCTATTTCTGACCAAGGAAACCTTTGGCAAAATTTGGCATTGACACGAAAAAATATTGAAAATTTGTCGCATCAAAGTACATTAAAAATTGCAATTTATTAATCGTATTATTCATTTTTTTTTAAATCGTCCGTCAGCAAAGAAATGGATTACATTAATTCTATTTCTGCAATTATAAACAATTTTTAACTGCGTAGAGTTGCAAATCTGTATCAGAAACAGCAACTTTCTAGGCACCCTGTAGAAAGAATAAAACGCTCGTAAAAGCATAAAATTGTCTGCAGCTCAGCTAAAGTTCAGATCAAAACGTTCAACAATGAAAATGGTGAATTGTTTTGAATTTTAATGCGTCTAGTTATAATAACGAGCTTGACGTCACAAGCATAATCCTGAACTTATTTTTCCCTTTTCTTATTTGTATCGAAGGTTCAACGGTAATCGACTCCGCGGCTCCAATTTAGTTCATCCTAAAACGGTTTCGCCTTGAGGGTGTGCGTAGGAAAGACCTTAACCCGCTCCTTTGTTCTCGATTATTATTGGCGAAGAAGTACATGGTAAATGTCTGACAAAGTATAGCTCGCGCCAAAGCCTATAATCCCAGTCGGTTACACGCGTTCCTATCCTCGCCTAAAGCCGGGGCGGCCATATTTGACCTTTCATGTTAGCCGTTCGCATACTCAACAATAATTAAACAAATCAGAAATACAATGGAGGTTTGCGAGATATTGCGTCACTACTGAGCATCCTCATGAGACCTAATGAGAAAGTTCTACCACGAATCTTACAATTCTAACAATTTTGAATCTGGTCTCGCTTATACAAAAAGGCCACTAAGCAATCAGGAGACGCGCTTAATGTGCAATGGTCTTATTCTTTTCAACTGACATAATCGATTAAACATAATCAATTATGTGGGTTACCTGACCTGAATTTAATTATATTTAGCCATTTAAAACTTGAATGTGGAATATGCTTTGATAACAAAAATGTCTTGTTTATCTATTTTAAACTTTGAATTACTTGAATTGATGGCGTGGTCTCAGGATATATCTGAATATTTGACGTTCCTCAAACAAGCTACTCGTACGCAATGCGTGTCAGCGATCGGTGGAAAAGAACCGACCCTGGTGAACCCAGTGTCCCGAATATTTTTTTTTGCAAAATCATCCGGATTTAAGGCTGCGGAATAAGAGGATTTTTCCGCTCAAGCCTATAATGACTGTGTACTTCGACCAACGTGGCAGATGTCTTGAAACAACACTTTATCCATTTATACACACCTGAAACGTGGTTTTCTAAGGGGCTAGATTTTCCTGGTGTGACGTAACACGTAAGTCTGGATGAGTCAGCGACTTTCAATTTTATCAAGGAACAACCTGAAGCTAATCCCTGCAATAAAGTTGCAAGCGTTCTCAACTTGTGTACAGTGTGCGATCGCTATTTTATCGCTATAACAAAGTTACAAATCTAGCAGGTATCATTTGAAATGGACAGGTAATATAAAACATATTCGGAGTTTGGAGGGAAAGAAGTCCTCTGCGACTCTCCACACAGCGCTCGAGAAAATCAAGACCTACCTATAGTTGGTTTTAGATACGTTTAGGGGAGGGGGAGGGGGAGGGAGAGCTTTGTAAGATACTTCCACATGACGACGGCTAATTCGAGAGTTCTACCGGACACATCTAAAAATATTGAATATCACAGACATGCGCACATCATGCTATTATGTGATGATCACATGATAAGTCAGCCCTGCGACAGTCGATACTATCGCGTTGCTTTCGTTCTGAATTTTAACCCCATCCATTTAATAAATAAAGAAACGAACTTGATAAATTACACCATTTCAATGGCGAAACCACGAACATACAGTCAGAGATCATATACATTGTACTCATATGGATGCGCATGTGGAACACAGCAAATGACAATGTCTACAATGTAGACACAAAGGCGTCTAAATCCACTGAAACGAAAACCATATTTAAGGCCTTTAAAACTGGAATCTAATGTCTTGTTTTCGACATGACGCGCCAATGACGTCACCATTAGGTGTCCGTTTCACTTATGGTTTTTGCTGTAGCGAATTTAGAGTCTACGACTTCGTATCTTAAAATGTAGCAATAACCGCGCTCGGCGCAAGTTACATTGTTCAGAGAAATGCTTCTGAAACATATTGTTACCTTTTGAATGAAATTGTTAATAGTGCTCAGTGTTCGTGGCGCTTTACGACACTACCATTTAAATCCATGTACATGTCTTCTACCAGTTTAAATGATGTTTCATTGCGCGGCGAACACGACAGTAGACTAACAGCGCCTGCATGTGGCCTCTGGGTTAACATGCTGCAAATGTTTTTAATAATAGGAGATCAGTTTACGATCTTAATTAGATCGCCGGTCGACTTTGCAATCCCAAGTGGAAACGAAATAGCCAAGTACCGTTCATTAATATTATTGCCATCATCATTACTTTATTATGATCTATGAGTCGCCGATCACCCATCAAATCATGTGGCTTCAATACAGGCGTGGTTTTGTCGGTGTGTCGAAATGGCTCGGGGCTTTTTGACTGAGGTCAACACGCGAGTACAGACCGACGGACAGGACGCCACCATGTTGGGTGCGCGCAATACATGCGACTGACGACAGCGCGCTCGTCGGTCGGATCGTTCTTAAGTGTACGCTCATCTTCATGCCCCGGTTCCTGTCACTAAGATGATCATTTTATAAACGTTCGTACGATTGTCATTTCAGCGTTGCTAAGTGCTCATTTTCTGATGGGTTGGTAATGGGTTCAGCCCTGGGCGAAGAGCAAGACTTTCGCCTCCCCCAACCTCCATTCCACAATTTTGATGTATTATATATTAATTAATTCACTATTGAGCACGGCCAATTTTGTCATTTTGTGAGGTGCAGGATGCAATTGTCGCTTTAGACATTTGCCTGATGAATCCTAAATTCTCATCAAAAGGAGCGCGCTGGGGAAAATTATTGGGCAATAGTTTAATAAATAATCGACAATACACCATAAGTCTCCGAATTCAGCTATACTATAACTGCAACGAACCAACTTTGACTATCTAGAATTCTACCAGAGGTCACAATTTAAAACAAATCCTACACAAATCGCACATATGGGAGCATATCTTAATAATGTTATAAAAAAACTCTTTTAAAATAAAATAATCGCATATACTGTTACTTGGTACTTTTTTATCAATTATTTTAAGCTGCTAACAAATAAATGCAAATTTTCCAATATCAACGTATCGTGTAACACAATTGAACTTATTTTTTCAATTTTTTTTGCATTTTAACCATCTGGTTCACCCTGGGCAACCTGCCTCTTGGTTGCTCTCCCAACACACGTACTACATTATGGTCGAGGCGCATGCAGAGCCACGGCAACAAAAAATCGCGTCCATATTATATTCCTTTTCAAGGTCGGCGCAATATCGTAATCGATGCTCAACTTTTCTGAATAGATTGTGTGCGTGCTCAAGATCGATCGGTTGACTCCAAAACAGATCTTTGTTTTTTCATTGGTCAAAAGATGATTGGGAGAAGACGGGATGGGGTGGCGGTGGTCGATAAGTGACCGGTTGCGCCATCGTGATTCAACAGTCAACCGTCAAACTGACGTCAGGAAAATACTGCGCACACTTTCCAATCAATCTGACATTTGCTTCACAAATGAAACTCACACGACAAAATACTCTAATATTTAATAAAATCAAAACTGATTCAAGTTTTTCCGTGTACTGAACAAATTAAAAACTGCGTTTTTATCAATAAATTTTTAGTCCCATTCTGCTTTTGATGAACAAATTCGAAAGAGCTCATCGTTAGTTAGCACACCCTGTATATATCACTGAGAATAGGAGTTGTACTGGAAATAAAACGCCGCAACGAGTCAGAAGAGTTCATTCAGTTGATGGGGGAAATGTCTAGGGTTAAAGTGTTTTAACATTTAGAGTTCACTTGCCTATGGCCAACCTTTTAAACCAGAATGTTTTCTATTAAATTTGGTAAACCTATTTTCTAATTTTGAATTGTCAATTTTGACTCTTGACCCAGAAACACAGCCAAATCCAATTTATGTCGTTTCTTCACACTTCCTCATTTGAATACTGTTACGATCACCATAGCTTTATATATTTTTCTTTTTATCATTTTCATGTTTTTCGCGATAGTAAAATTGTAGCACATGACTAACTGCACTTCAAAAAATATTTTCGGTGCCATTTTTTTTAGTTTCAACCCGAAGCAAAATCGGGAACATGTGCTACAATTTTGTGATCATATTTGCCCCACAACCTTCCCATTTTTTTCTCCCTTCAACGTCTTGGCATTTCCTCCCGCTAGCCTTACAGCGGGCCTCCCTTTCAAGTTTTTCTAGGGTGTCCCCATTGATGGAAGTTCTCCCCGTATCTATTTCAGTTCAAAGAGTCATGCAGAATTCAGAAATCAGGATTGCGACTTCTGCAGGTCAGCAGCGAATTTAACAGGTAACACATTCTGTTTTGAGAAAATGCCATCCGTTTAAAAATAAATTTGGTGAGTTGTTAGTCGGCATACATAGAGTATACTCTCTTTCTCTGATCATTTCTTCAAGATTAGTGATTAATTAAAAGCACGGTCAGAGCAGAGCTAATAGCTTGTGGTGGTTTAACTCTTAACATTGAAATCTAATGGAAACCATATGGTCACTCATTTGATCCCAAACTGCACTGTTTGGATGAGTTTGTGAGTTTGGACCAGGTTCTCAGTATAGATTTTCAGATTATCCTTTACACAAAACTACCAGGAATACAATAAAGGGACAAAGCCCGGCAAAACCCAGGACACGACTGGGGGAACAACTAACTTGCTAACTCGGACGTCGTCATTTCCCCCAATCGTATCCTGGGTTTTGCCGGGCTTTGCCCTTTATTTTATACTATCCGAAGACATATTTCTTTATAATTTTAAATCTACGATACACAAAATATTTTAAGGCGATGCGTGTAATATTTTGCGATAGGATTAGATCTAGATCTCTTCATTTTATGACCAGAAACACATTTGAAACGTCTTCTGGAAGGAAGTTAAACGAAACCCCCGAGCAGTAGATCAATGAGCATTTATTAGTGAAAGGTACGCACATTTAACATGTAGCTTTTAACACTTAAGTGCAATTTGAAGTTCAGCTCAAGTTAAGAGTGCTCTTTGTTCTTGTCCCCAAATTGAGGATGTACCCCACCCCCCTCGTCCCCTCTCTCTCCAACAGCATGTCGTTCAACCGAAACAGGGAGCGCCCGAACAGGGAAGGAAACGCATGTGTAGAATGAATGAAAAATAAAAATGGCGGGAAAGAGGGGAAGGCTCCCCCACACACACACACACCTGGGCCGACAATGGTAGGCCTACATAGGTGGCAACAAAGAGGCACTGAGGCGAATTTCATTTCTATTTTTTTTTTTTGGTGGTTGTTTTCGAGTTTCACTTACCTTGGTTGGTGATGCGATTATCAGCGGGCTCAGAAACAACGGTGCAAGGATGAAAATGAGCGTTTTCCAATAGGGCATGAGATGTTTCACGCTAGTAACCATGGTAACGACTGCGAGAAGACCGGCACAAAAGAGATAGTCTGCGGTTCAAACTGGAGAACTGACGCCGACGAATGTACACTCGTTGTACGCGATCGAATAAAGCTAATACCCCAAAGTGCATAAATATTTCTTGCTTACTGGATAAATTTAAAAAAATAACGACGAATATCAACTATTAAATAGAGGTAACAACGAATTTAAATACTTAAAACATGTGGCTATAACAAAAACCGTAATCGTTAAAAAAAAAAGAATAACAACAACGAATTAACTAAAATAGTTCAGGTGTGGGTCGAATAGGTCACTGGTCGATCGACAAAAAAATCCGAAAAATTCAAGTACGACGCGACCGGAGATCAGTCCAAAATGTGGAAACAATTGAAATTAACCCGGTTGGGTCAAAGTTGATGTTCCGGTAAAATGGGCGCGTCGGTTAACAAAAACTAAAAATGCCAACCAAAAAAAAAAAAAATCACACCCCCAATCGTGTTATAAAACCGTCAGAGAATTTGATTTGCGAGAGTCAGTAGACACACGATAGTCACGATTTTCTACGCACAACCTGAATCTTAAAAAATAAAAAAAATCTTGTCGCACTTAAAATAATCAGTCCACTGCCTTGAATTCACGATGTTTGGACGATTCGAGTTGTTAATTGGGCGATGTATTTACTGAATTCTGGCGAAAATTGTTTGGTTTTTTGTAAGGAGATCCGAGGAGTCAGAGTGATGCGAGGCGGAGAATCCACCAACGCGAGACAGCTGCCGGTGAAAGCAGTTATTTAGGTCGGCTTGTCTAGTTGTCTCGGAAGATCCACGAAGGTTGTTTGCAATAAGAGTGGTGTTCCCCTTAATTTTACTAGAGAACAGTCAAAATCCGGAATCGGAATTATTGAGGAAAGTCGTCAGTGTCAGCCCTATATATTAACTTTTCGAGAGGCGATTAGCCGACTGTGTGGTTGGCAAAAAAAGCGAGAGAGATTGGTTAGCCGGTTTTCTAATGGCCGCTTACAGAGCGTTCTCTACCGCGACCGATTCTTGTTCGAATAGACGAAGACCTTGATGGCGGGCGTGCCAGTCGGAGTCTTCCAATTGGTTAGTTCAGGGGAGTGTTCCGTGTGACGTGCGAGCTGTTCAGCCAATGGTGACGTCCCTATGCACTCTCCCCCGATTATATCGATCGAGCGCACTTCCCTCGCACGTACGTTTCGCGCGCGCCACATGTTTTTCCCCGCATTTGCTCAGAGCCAGTTCGGAAAAGCTGTCTCGGTTGCAGAAGCCAAAAACAGAATCGATTTTGGGAATGTGGAACTGGCCCTGAGAGCGTGCGTGCTGCGCGCCCTGGTGGTGTTAGAACGAGGTGCCGCGCTCTCTTGAATTGAACCGAACTTTGCCAAACACTTTTTTAATTTCTGTGCTATGGAGCACGATTAAATCCTTGTTACAACAAGAATGCTTTTTTATTTCAGCTTTTGGAACAAGTTGTACAAAAATTAAAAATGAATAAGCATAGAAGAGTAACTCCAAAAGCGAATTTTGTGGAATCATTGCAGAGCAATATATATATATGAGGATCCATGAAGTAAAATGTTGGAAAAAAATTATAAGGCATCTTTTGAGTGGGAAAATAAAGAAGAACGCATTGAAACAGACAAAGCAATCACCGACAGTCATATTAAATATGAAACAAAAATTATAAAATATTAATTAAACTCGTTGATATTGCGACTGACTGATTCGGCGGTCTCGGGTTCGATTCCTGTATGGGCTCTCGATTATTCGATCCCGGGGTACTGGTGGGTCCATCAAATCAATTTTCAATTCTCATTGAAAATTTGGGAAAGCGAACTTTCGAGATCGCAGGCGCTTTCTTCAAATTCAGATCACTTGGCCGAATAGTCTTTTTAATAGTTCAACGCACCCTCTAGAGCACAATATTGAGATTTATTTGTTCCAAGATTTTCCTACCAGCGCCGTCTGCCGATCTGATCCAATCTCTCCGTTAAAACCCTCGTTACACTATGACTCTCGAGCACATTTAAGATAGGGGAATTTCCATTTTTACATCAATCAATCAAAACATTATATAGAACACACTTTGAGACTCCGGACAAGCAAAGTTGCTTAGAGGCTCTCGCAATTACTGAGAAAACCGAAAATGGGTTCAGAGGTAAAAATGCACAAATTTGATAAGATAGATCATCCACCAGAGAGAGAACACACGGCTTACACTTTCGTAAGGTGTGGCTCTGCACAGTGAAACCGAGTTCAAAATTTTGAAGTGCCGTTGAGGTCTTCAACACCTCTGCACGTTGAGAATATAAGGTTAGTGCACCGATTATTTTGGAAACACACGAGATCAAACAATAAATGTTTGCACATCTCTATCTGCTGACACTTGTGTGCACAGGTACAATGATACTGTCAAGATTATGTAGACCTGCGATCTCGGCGTTCACAAGGAAAGTTACTGACTGAGATACTCGAGTTTAAGCCCCTGTCACACGTATGGACTCCTGAGTATGCTTGAGAGATGGTTTCGTCCGGTGCTGTCCCGGACACAACTTGCTATTTATTATAGATGTTCAAGATGTCCTATTCTCATTATTTTTGTTTTTAACTTTAAATTTGTCATCGATAGTCCGTACATGGTGTATACTCCGCCGGATGTTTTCCCCCACTTAAGGCAAACGTCAGCGAAATTACAGTTAATCCCGACAACAAACTCAATGCGTATTTCAGCTCTACAGAGGAGTATTTCGAAATTTCTGTTTATTTCTGGTGTCAAGGTATCGGGGGGAGGGGAAGGGGGAGTCGGCGTCATAGCCGGCATTCTGGCTCAAGCGTCTATATTGTTGGGTCGTCATGAATGGAGACTAGAAAACACGATGGGCGTCGCGAATCCCGCCGATGGATTTGGCAATTTTAAGACTCACGCCACTCTCACCTAGTCGCGGATGTGACGTCACCGCGGCAACGTTCAACACTCACTCTCACCGCGTCCAATCGCGCGCATTCTAATTACGGTTACACCGAGCTCCAAACTGATCATTTGACCCCAGCGGAATTTATTTTTTACAGCAGTTAGATTAGAGGCCAGCGGTGAGCAATTAGTGGTTCGCTGGGGAATTATTTCAGAAGCAGTAAGTACACAGCTATTTGGTTCGGTCTTTTAAATTTTGTTCCGAAAAACGATTTTATAATTTCGTAGGTATGCAACATGCGAAATGATGCATGCCTACCTCATCAGCAGATCAATAAGTTATTTCATAGACTTTCCATAATTCTTCCTTGTAGTCGCCACTTTCTCGCACAGGTTCGTACAATGTAAACTTCGAAATCGAAACTTCGACTATCGAACTATCGAAAAACTTAAAGTCGAAAAACTTTGATTTCATCGTGGCTCAGGCAGCCAAAAAGTCTGCCCACCTTTGGAATACTTGTAGGTAGTCTATTTTCGTAATTGTTCAGTGTGGAACCACAATTTTTGGCAAGTGTTCTTCCACTGTTTGGATGTACGTCTAGTTTACAAGATATGACAGTACGGTTATGCCGATGTTCTCTATAGGGCCCCTACATTCGCTTTGCCCCACAAATAAAGTTAACATTGTACGAGTTCTTAAAATTTATTTACAAATGCGATATTATTTCCGACTGTCCCTGACCTATGGCATGGGATCGAACGACCAGTTAAGGACAAAGGTGTGGTTGTCATATCCTAACATCACATTTGCAGCGCTTGTCACATGACTATTCGCCTGCCAGTCAGCCAAACGAAAAGACAATTTTTCGAAGTGGCCACACTTTCTCTTATCGTGTTGCCTGGCCTTTAAGGTATTTGGTTTTCTTTTTTCTACGCCATTCGGTGACGTCGCCGAAACGCATGCGATAAAAACAGGAAAAATAAAAAGCGAAATACGAGATCAGGGCAGAACCATGCGCAAAGAGATGCTGGTTGGTGGAGAAAAAGAGATCACCTGCCTTCACACCCGCCTTCTCCCTCCATCCCATTTTTGGCCTCAACTGTCACCTCAACGCCACTAAACGATACAAAATTCAATTTCGGACCCCAATCACGTCCAGCCGCGACGGGTTTTGTTCTCCTTTTGAAAACCGATTTATAATTCTTCGAATTGAGCGTCCGGTCGGATATAGTAATTAATTATTAGTCTTGTGTCGCATTGGTGCAGGCGCTGTTAAAATAAAGAACAACGCGACCCGCCAAAAACCGCTCATCCAGTGGGCGCTGCTCGGTTGGCAAACCACATGGAGGCCGAAGGGGTGTGTCCCTGAACGAAATTATTGTAGCTTTTACAGGTGAGCGCTTACAAAACGCAGTGCTAGTGTATATTTATTATACTGAAATTACAATACACTATAAAATATGGGCAATATCCTCTTGAGGCAATAATTGCCAGAAAGAGAATCATGCTGACATTTTTTCTTTTGATCCCGAGTGATTACAAGCCAATATGAATCCGAAAAATGGCTGGCTTCGAACAACGCTGTGAGCAGAAGGAAAGTTTCGGGAGTTAAGATGCTTCGGATTCCAATGCTTCGACAAACGGGTATCAAAGACAAAGTCTCTGAGATATTTGTTAAGGAGGTCCACCAGCATGTTCGCCCTAAACGCAATTATTTAAGACAGTAGGGGACGAACAAAACATTTTTTAAATTATTTTTATTGGCTTTTTTTGTTTGTTTCCCCCAAGGAACATCTAACGAACATGACCAGAAGCGCTATTGCATGACACTTCCTTTAGTCCCTTAAGAGGGAAAGGTATGCCATCGTTCTGTGGAAAGGTTTTACGACGTCCTAGGCACCACGTCACCTTACATTCATTTTTGCACTGCCAATTTTATGATCGATGACTCCTCACTGAATGTGTCGACGGAGCACGGGGTTCTCATCGATTCAGTGTAAAATCAGTGTTGTTTAGAATAAATGCCGATCACGATTCGCTCATTGAAATTGATGACTGAGGAACAACTTTGTTGCGTTCGAGATAAAACGTCCGACGCAAACGAGACTTTCGTCTATTGGACGAAAGTGGTACGTGATGATTCCCGATAATCGATAACATCTCGGGAATGATTCTAGAATTTCTGATCGAGCAACTCAGCACACCTGGTCATAGTTCGGCATTACCTGAGCAACAACCCAACAATGTTTGTGAGCAAGCTGGGGAAAGTCAACACGACGTGTCTTGAGGATAAAAAAGGCTCGGCCTCACTTCTTGGAATCGAGTTGAGAACAAATTCAACTCCATTAACAATAGTTGATGCACTAGGAATGAGGTTCGAAGTTGGATGACAAATTTCGTTTCCAAAAACCGGCAATAAAAACCCGGCACTGTCAAGACGTACTTTCCTATTGCAAGAAATTGAAATGTCCAAAATTTATTCGTACTTAGAAATTTCCAGAGTTGCCATGATTGGGCTTGCTAATTCGTGAGCCATTGGATCACGTGACTTTTATAATGGCGCACTGCTTATTGCGTTTTAATAAATTACTAATTCGCTGACTGTTGCGTCATAGCAATAACATACTGGATATGCATGTATTATGAAACGAAAGTCATAAATATAAGTTCTGTAGATTTCCACCCAGTAACAGGAAGAGAAGATGCAAAAAAAACATAGCTTCGGTTTTCAAAATTTACAAGGTTGGCGTTTGTAAAAAAATTACGATTGTATAATTTAAATACGAATTTTGATTCTGTACGAGGGTGTTCGAAACCAGTTCTCATGTACTATGTTCACGACTTCGGATTTCCCAGAAGGCGGTTTATGAATTGTCAAAAATTTCTTGGCATCTGCCATAATCTTTTGAACTCTACCAGTTGAATGTTGGCATTTTTGTTCTCTTAGCTGTCACCAGATGGCGTTTGCCACTAATTGTTTTCTGAGCATCATGAAATATAATGTCTGGCTTTCTTAATAATTGAATGGTTTCTTGCGTGCAAGCCATCCTTACGGCTCGTTTCGTAAGAATAAAGTAACTCCTCAGCAATTTGTCTACAGCTTTCTGTCATTTGGACTGTTGAGGTTCGGAAGAAACAGCGATTAATTTTTTACTTGTGCATTATTATGAGTATGAAATGCACTAATTATGCGTGTAGTTTTATTTTGGAATGAAGTTTATATCCGTGATATTGAATAAACATGTACTTGCAAGTATATAC
>JAQGBY010000537.1:0-42584 GCA_034698785.1 Mycogona germanica | reverse complement strand
CCAAAATTTCATAGTGATCGGATGAATGGTTTAGGAATGCATAAAGAACATACACACAAACAAACATCTTTTCATTTTTTTATATATAGATTTGTGGTGTAATGTCTTAACGAGTAAAACCTGTGTCATCTTTTCGTATCTACAAATTTACTCCAAGACCATAAAGTTGCTGATAACCTTTGGATGGAGGTTTGGAATTTGTAATCTATACTGTCGAACAATTGGATAATAATATTTGATTTCTTCATTGTTACGAAAGGCCAGTTGGCAGTCTAGTTACTTCAAAACGGCTAAGAGTCATTCGAAAATCATTGCATTGGAGTATTCTTGAAAATATGATGGTATATGGATATAGGAAGAAACAGTATCTGGATTAAGAATAAGTTGGTTTGGATTACTAGGTTCTTGGGAGGATATGTGTACAGCTGTACACGGAGCCGGTATAGAGTAAAAATACGAATAGCTGACACGAATTACTGTTGCAAACAATGAGAAAGACTCGGCGCATGCAGGAAAGGCATCTCACATACATTGTATACTGAATATACACGCACAGTAGAATTTGGGATATTAGTGGTGGCTCTTCAGCGCACTATTAGGAGAAAAAGTGGAATTCCGAATGTAACGCCACGAGCCAATGAGGAAATCCCCGCTCCAATTCGCTTTGCACGTCTGTGGGGGCACAAATCTAACCCTTGATACACATTTCGATAGAGTTAGAAAAATAAGTCACAATTTGCAAACCGGATGTATGTTAGGGGTACATAACGCATGTAGTGCGATTGACTACAGTTGATTGGAAATTTAAAAAAATGCCTAAGCTAGTCTATAATCTCCTGAAACACCATTTGTTTCTATACATCACAATTTCTAGTAATATAATGTCAATATTACAATATTGCAATTATTAAATTGCAATATTTCCTTTCATATTTTACCAAATTTGAATTTTATTTTCATTTTAAGAATGGAATACCGATATGTCATGATTATAATATTCACTAACGTTTTCAAAAATGATTCTTAAAATTTGCAAGGCGTCACTGATATCGATGAATGCACCAAGAGTCAAGAATAACCATCCCGGCCCTTACAAACCGCATTAGGAATTCATCTACGAAAATGGTTCGTCTATTGTTAGCCCGACCGAAGCTCAGTAGAGATGCGCTTTTCATTCAACTGCAGCTATTTCCGATCTAACCTTGTCTAAAAATAGACGGAAGGCGACCCTGACCTAACTGATTCTCGCCACCGGAGAGACCTAGGGATACACACACACACACATGCATGTACATACACAGTGTAGTGGATACACAGCAAATCTGATGGCGGGAAAAATCTAGACTTTTTAAATTTCAGCCATGAAACACATTAGGGGGCACAACTTAACCACCCTAGGTGACCTAGAGCGTTTATTCGTCGATGGTTTAGAAGTCAACAACATATTATTGAATACAAAACAAGAAGGTGTAAACACTACAGAAAAAGCTAAACCTGCCTGTCTTGAGAAACATCTGCATTCACGAACTGCGATCCAAGCTCTCAATGGATTTTCGTGAATGGATCCGATTAGCTGGTATGTGTGGGTGGCGGAGAGCACTATTTGTGTGTGCGCTTGCTCACAAACGCGCCCCCAAGTACAGAGCATAGTTAGAAACACTGGTGGTGGGTGACCTCGATTTTGACTGCGGAACACACTTTTAATTACCAATTTAGGCCTTACATCAGACCCGCGGGGCGACACTGCCAATTCTCTAATGAAAAGAAAAAGCTATAAAGACAGCGATTTCGGCCACTATTGTGTGCTGGTGTACTATATCGGTGCGCTTATGAGGTCGGTTTTATTTTACCTGCGTGTATAGAGTAATAGACAATAGTCGAAATTGCTTTCGCCTCTGGAATAAAGCCGCTGATAGTTGGTATTCCGATTGTGAAGATTTTGAATTTCATCCAGTTTCATGCAATTTTAATGAATTTAATTGTTATTCAAGCTTTTAAGGAGGATCACTGGTGATTACTTATCTTATAACCCCCAGGTAGGCGACCTGGGGGCCCATTTTGGACTCAATCTTCCCTGATTTGTGCCAAGTGACGGTAACGTGACCGTATCGTGGTACACGATACTTTTAAGCTAATGCTCCACTACCGAATAATAAAGAGTGAATTCAACAAGTAGGCTCACAGTTCATCTTTTATTCGTCTTCAGACGACTCAAACCACATGTGATTTCCAAGTAAAGGATCACTCTCCAATTTGCATCATTAATCATTACTAGCAGATAGTAGGAAACCGATAAGCCCGGCAGCAGCAATCTCGAGGAATCCACTTAAAAGTATGAAAAGGTGAAATTGAACGCCAAGACAGATGAGGAACATAATAAAATGTTTCAACAAAAAAAACGATGTTACTGCCAATTAGTTAAAAAAATGTCCGATAGTGAAAGACAATTTATTCCGTCGCTTACAGCGGATAATGCTCTTAAAAGTAGTTTCAGAAATTGGAAATCATTTCCAGCGAAAGAGCAATCATTTCAATTGCGAGTATGTATCTGGACCTGTCTATCTACACTATCGTTCACAACACTGTATACTAGCTAGATGGAACTAAATGTGGATAAACTAGCCAGATGGGAAGCATCGGTTATGCAACAGTTTGATGATGATAATTTTCACCGACCTCCCTCAACGTAACTTTTACCACAATTAATAATTCATTTTCCTATAAATGGAAACGATACCAGGTCGCCTTCTGGGGGGACGGTTCAGGTTTAGGTAAGAAAGATGGGGGACCTTTTTAACAAATAGCTGAAGAAATGATTGATTAACCGCCGCATGAACTAGCAATGGAAATTAAAAAGTATATAATAATGCATATATAAAAGTATATATAAATGCAGTTTAATATATAAGTTAAAACATTTATTTTGTGAAAAAAATTAAGTCAACCTTCAGCTAAACAATTAGTTAAACAAATTGAGCAATTAATGACCAAAACGAACTTGAAAAGGGTAATTTTGATCAACAATTTTTAAATATATTAACAAAATTATAAATTAAATTTTACGGGTGGCAGAGCATCGATACTTTATAGACTGAATTTATTTCATTAAAGCTTTGACGAATTACTTCAGGTTTCATTTCGAAAGCTTGACATTCTTTAGAAAATTCCGGTCTGGTAGGCAAAAAAATTTGAGCATGGGGAAATTTCATTATAGAACAAATAGGAACTAGAGCACAGCCTTTCATTATAAGTTCAAATTCCATTGAACTCATCGAAAGCTATTCGCAAAAAATGTACTACATAGTATCCGCTAACGATTTTCTATGAATAAAATTCCACAAAAGGCGCTACCAGCGTTTGCATTTATTTTCGCCAGGAAATTTCTCATTGCACAGCATTTTGTGACATTGCGCATAACATTCTCATTATTATTAATTAAAACATTAAGCTATTTTGTTATAAGATGCGCAACAGCTTCCATCACACACTGAACTTTGAATAATCCGGTACAGCACCGCAATAATCGACACCGATTTGGCGTGACTCCAAATATAAAACAATTATACTTTATACAAGTCTTGAATTTGTGAAGCATGCAATTTTAGAAATCAACTATACTGTATGATCATCAGTTGGCTAAGGAACGCTGTTGACATCTTACATTTTCAGTATTTAGCACATGTTATAATTAAAGAAATGAACTTATATCAACAACACATTTTGCATTACCTTGTAGTTTGCAGCAAAATTTCACTCACATGTGTTGTGTTGAACGTCCACAGCCGAAAACAATCTGCTGAATTTTTAGCAGCTAGCAATGTTCATCTCAATTATATTTATAAATGGATAACTGCCTGCACAAGGTGGACTTCTATTTCTGATCCAATTCGTGTTCGAACCAATACCACACCTTAGTAAAATATTGATCAACCGTAACTCAATGATAATGATTATAGGCTAGTGTTCTAGGACATTACATGAAAAAAAGAACGGACTGTTAAATTAAGAGTTCGGTGACAATGCATGTGCAATGCATATGAAACGGACACTTTATATTTCACAGATCGATCGTAGAAATAAGTGACTACAAGCATAACCTATCATTCGTTTCCAGTGGTGCATATTTTTTAAATATTTGTTCCAATTATTTTTTTAATTTTAAGAAAGGGTACTCACCAATAAGAGCGACGGTCACAAGGAGAATGCTTAGCACAACTAATCCGACACCGGCAATGATGATGATGGACACGATCTTCCTGCCGCGGGCCACCCTTGGGTTCCGTCCACCCGGCACCGAACTGGTGCTGGCCCGAGCATTGACCGGCCGTGAGTCTCGCCTACTGGTGGCGGCACCCAGCTGATGGTCGAACAGCAGCGAATCGCCTTCCAGTTCGCGGGCGAACACGTCATCATAGAGTGCCGCAGATCCCTTGGTGGTGGACAACCGCGTATTGTCTTTACCAACGCTCAGGTCCAAAAACGCCGACGAGTCCCGCGCTTTTCCCCGTTTCCCGCCGCCGCCGTCGGACCCGGCCATGGCGCCGGCCAACGCGGCCACCGATACGGCTGCCGCCGAGGACGCCGATCGGCGGGCGGCGTCGCTCTTGCGGCGCTGTTCGGACGGAATGATCTCCAGCTGGCGTGAATAGCGTCGGCCACCTGCACCGGCCATGGCTGCCGGACGGCCGGGCACCACCGTCGGCGGCAGGGGGTAGGGTAGTCCGTCCTTGCGGTGCTCGGTACGTCTCCACGGACTGAAGGCGATCTGCTCGAATTTGTCGTCGCGGCCCAGGGCGGCCGAGCCGGACAGCCACAGCACTGGCAGCAGCTCCTCCTGCACGGAGAAACGTTTGACCTTCAGGCGGCCGCCGGCCTTCTTACCCTGTACGGCAATGTCGTCCTGACTGTAGTTTGAATTCAGCGCCGACTCATCCGACTTCGTTGCCATGACAACGCGGGGGTATAGGCTTATCTCTTATGTATATTTGTGTGGTTTAGCAAACCACACAGACGCGTGACGAATAAAAGTAGTTTTATTCCGAATGAATGTCAAAAGTTTTTTTCCAGATTGGTCTCTGCAGATTTGATGCAGATGTCGACAAATAATTATTTTAACAGCGATAGTCAAAAATGGTAGGATAAATATTATTTTAAATATTTCATGCAATACAAAACTTGTGATATAGTGAGGCTGAAGCAGATAGTATTTTTAAATCGCAAATATATATCGTAGATAGAATAGTTAATAGAAAAGCATGTTTCGTAAATGTATATTAAGAAAAAATGTAGACTTCAATATGTTTAGGAATATCACCGAGAAAGGAGTCGTGTATACGTAGGAAATTTGAATGTTTTCTAAACATTAAATATAAAATCTTGTAGATAGATTATATAAGCATCAGTTCGACAAGTGTGTTGGTTGATGACGATTGGTGCAACGTCTACACTACGATGACGGAAGAAATAATTTGGAAATATATTTATATTTTAAACTGATATCCGAGCAGAGAACGTCTGGAAAGGTCAACGATGAATCACTTTGGAAATCCAATTTGCGGGCGATCAGACGACGACATTAAATCTGACATTCACAGACAACGACACGTAAATATATGGAAAAATAGCAACTTGTTACCAGTATCCACGCAACCTACTATCACCAAGCGATATCAACATTTGACGGTTGCATGGAAATGATTAAGCCCGCACACACCGTTCCTTTCGCAAACCAAAGTCCTTTCGCTCGAGAAAAAAAAAATCACCGATAAAAAATACACAAAACCTTGAAAAACGAGAGTGCATTCGAGCTGATTGAAGTGCATATGCTCCGCTAAGCCAAATTAATTGCACCTTTTATCTAAAGTTGAAGAGGACAAAAACGCTACGGAACATCTGCTCTCGCGATACGATAAAAAAACCTGCTCGCACGCAACAAAAAACATGTGTTACACTTTTTTAAAGCTGGTTAGCAATTTATCCTCCAACCTATAAACAAGATGTTTTTTGCACATTGATTTCTTTTCACGGTAAACTTATTTTGATTGTAGTGTCTGTTGATCTAGCAATCAGTAAATTAAAAATTCACAAATCAGCGGAGTTTTAAAAGTAAAATGTCAGACGCACCACCACATTGGATACAGTTTCATTGACACTATCCATTAATTAACACGTTCCCGTTGCACATTCGATTAGCACTAACAGAAACACGATTCTTGCTGCGGAAAAAACAACCACACGAGAACTCTTCAGCTGGCAGAGGTGGTCGCACGATCCTCGGCCTGTCATCCACTGGTTGGTGTTGATGCGAGTAAACCCTTATGTTGTGGTTGCGTTAGTGCACCCACGTGGTTCAGTGAATAGACCGAACGACTGATGCAGTGTGTGCACGTGGATTGGCGAGAATGCAAAAACAGCCACGCCCCTTTTTTCCAGGAAAAAAATAAAAATATTCCGAAACCGAACCACAACAACAACAACACCGCATCACCCCACCTCCACATTCGGATACGGCGCGGACGTGAATAAATGGAAAAGTTGTAATCACTCGGAACACAGCGGCGTGGGTGAAATGTGTTGGAATAGCGCAGAAATATTGTCTGCGTCGTCACAGCAGCGCACTGGAACACTACAGGAGCGCTCGCGTTTGTGTGTATGTGTGCGCTCGCCTTGGGCTCTCTCTGATGGCAGTGGTGATGGTGGTGGTGGTGGGGGAGGCGCAGGAAGTCATCCACATCGAGGAAGAGCAAGAGACGGAGAGCGATAGAGAGCAGTCGATGTCAGCCAGGGTTGCAGGAGCGCTGGGGCCCGAGAGTATTACACGTATATATGTATTGCTCTATCGGGCGAACATAGTGCAACGCATGTCGGGGGAACGAACGGTTCTTTGCTGGTTTGTATGGAGTTTCTTTTGGCGCGTTCGGGGTTTTCGCACTCGCGCTCTTTCTCTTTCTCGCTCTCCTCTCCCGCCGACGAATAGGATCAGTCCAAAATGTTCTGGCACACACGTGATGTGCTCTCTCACGTCCGTGTGTGTGTGTGTGTGTGTGTGTGTGCGGGGGAGGATGGAGGATAGATTTAGGCGAGGGAGGGATCCGGGGAAAAGCCGAGAGCGTTGTTCCAGCGGAGTCGCGTACTCCAGTCAGCCCGTCCAGAGCTTGGGCCAGAGTGATGGGAGCGGGAGATTTGGATAAGCGAGCCGAGCAGCTACTACGATTCAAATGGAAAACTGATACAGCAGGAGATAAACTTCTGGTAAAAGTCCACTGTGTTTTTAGAATCGATGAATTCGAAATTTAAGAACTTATTTTCACTGAAATTGTGTTGTCGTCTATTTTTTCTTCAAATGAATTCGTCATTTATGAAAATGTTGATCGACCCAGCTCAAAATTATGTGTCTGTGGTCACACTTTGAAAAATCAAGTAACATACATGTACGTGAATCACGATGTTTACAAATCTGGAACTCTTAACTTCGTGAACAAACTCCTGTTAAAATAATCTCCTGTTTGGTTATCCTTATTTTTACATTTAAGCTGCAGATCAAATTCATTGCAATTTGCTGCATGCATCAGGTCGATGTTTGCATGTATACACATGCATACCGTAATTTATACCGTGCAAAACCGAATTTAATTTAAACTGTACTCACAATTAATGGGGTCGGTTAAATCTACTTAAATTACTGTTTCGTTCACATGTCTAAATACAGTATATACAGTACTAGTGCATTCGCAGGCACATATTTATGCGTTGCATTTCAACTCCTACCGGGGGTGGACACACTGTTGAGAAATTGTGCCACCAATGTCCGGTCTCTCATCCCAGAGTTTTTCTACCAGCAACCCAGATACATCACATTGGCGGTGACACGCATATAGGGCCTTACTAACACGTTTTGCCAGCCATTTCACCGCACACTATGTAAAGTATAGGATCGTCTATACCGCCAGTGGGAGACCAGCTTTTCCGAAAGGATTTGCGCATCACAAAATCCGGGTGATATATACTGAAGGTTGGCACACATACACACACACAAAAAACTAAACTGTGGCCGGGCACAGTTTTGATGCATGCATGGTAGAAAAGGCTCGCCGGCGACTCTCTTTATTTGAGCCGGGTGGCTGGAAAAAAAGAAAGACGAACTTCAAATGCCAACAACACGACGTTGCTCGCTCGCTCTCCAACAACATGTCACGATCCTCTATGTCTCAATTTTCTCGCTCTCTGTATTCGATATATCCCCCCCCCCTCTTCCTCCCCTCCAGATTCGTTCCGTCGCGATCAAGGGCAGAAGGCTCTATTTGGACTTGCTGCGACAGTTTGTACTGTTAGGCAGTTTATTAGCGAGAAACAAGTTTAACGATTTCTGTCGATGTGACGGTATCGCCTGTGGGGCTCGATTAAACTTTATAATATCGTTGATCGAGACTATATTCCTGGCAGAGGACATCGCCTGCACATCGAGCACGACCTCCTCGGACCCCTTTCCCCACAAACTGGTGACAAAATTGACCAAACCGGTGGTTCTGTTTGTGTCTTTTAATTATCGACTTTATTTTTGGACTATGTTTGGTTTTCTTGACAGAGTAATCATTCACATTGTCACCTTTAACACGATATTCTGTATAATAAAGTAGAGCCCGCGCCGGGAATTGATATCGGATCTAATGTTTCTCAAATCTATCTTCTTGGTTGTAAAGGAACTACAAAGGCTGCAAAATGGCATTCGAACCTAGGAACAAACTTTGGATAACTCCAGAACGTGAGCAGCCACAGAACAAATTCATGTTCCTTCCAACAACGTAATTTATGCGATTTTTCTCCTTTACATAATGCATATTTGTTGGCATCACGCCAGCGAACTAGTTGGATGTGTAATATATCAACTAGATATTGTGAAGATAATCGTACCATAAATTCCGTGATTCATTTGAACCTTGAACGAATTATTTTTAATGTGCTACTTATATGAAACACTTTGCAAAATAGGTCTGTCGTACGGTTTTGTCTCAGGTCTCAATAAAGCGAAGTTGTAGATAAATTATTCTCGGCGACCAGTTTTATTTCGTCATTCTGCCTTCGCCAGATATCTCGCCATTCGTCAGTCTACGACATGAACTGCGTCCATCACTCGGTCGTGTGATAAGGTTCTGCTTTACAGTGTCCCTTTTAAGTGCACCCTAAATCACGAAATCGCTGAATTTCCCCCATCTCTTTCCAATGCACAATACTGTTTGGTTTTAAACCATATCCTTGAAAGAATTTGGTTGCAAAGAGAAAATTAAATACTGATCGAATATTAGCTTGGATGACAACATGTAATTTCAAATTTTTTGAAATTAAATAATTCGCAAAACATTTGTAATGCTTACACCGGGAATGTAAATCCAAGATAGTCCATAGAAGTAATTTCTTCAAAGCAATTAATTGGTCAACGACTGGTCTACTGAGTCGCCAGCAACATTTTCATCATTGTTATTTTCGGTATTTTGAAATTGAATGAAAGATAATTAAAGTAGACAGCATAGATATATAGAATATATAATTTTTATCGAACATTAGAATGCAATTTCTACGCCGCAAATCATTTAACAAAAATTGCAAAATAATTTTAAAAATTCTGAAGATTCTTAAGACAATTCTGTTTGCAGTGACAAGCAGAAAATGTATACAATTGGACAGTTTTATGACATGACCATAGCAACAACACGGCAGTAAAAATCAGGCAGTTTTCGTGTTTTTATTTCCGAGGAATCCTAAAAAATATTGACGTCACGGGCGTTCCCATCTCCCTCTAAAAGCCATAACGTTGGCCGTAACTTTCAGTCCGTAAATCTGGTTCATCCGAGTCCCCAGTTTTCCAGCAGCCATCATCTGGAGATACAAAGCATATGCGTCCGTCTAAAAGTGCTCGTGTACATACAGCGTATACGGGGACATGTACAAACATCGAATGCTGCTCCCAAAGAGCTTTTTTGGAAACCCCCAACACACAGGAGACACATCTTCCCGGCCATCGTTGCAAGAAACTGCTATCCGTTATTGCTACTTTATAAGGGGCAGATTAGCCGCCATGAAAAGGTCATCTCTGAAAGCCTCGTACTCTATACTAGAAACGCACCCCCAGAACACAGGGAAATTGTGACTTTTGCAATGATTTAAAGAAAGGCAGAAATGAGTAAGAGACCGGTTAATGATGGATGCTTGATGGTATCGAACACCACAAATAGTCTATGCTGAGTGTCGAATATAAAAAGCAATGTAATAACTGGAAGTTGATCAAATTTATCTCATGTCTCATGTTTCAATTTTTTGTTTAAAAGGAAATGACAGCAATACTCTGTATATTAAAAAAATATATTGTATTCAGGGTTCTCTCCTTTAATATCTGTAATCGCTTAAAACGAGGCATTATTCTCAACAACAGTTTTCAGAGCTAGTCATCGTTATCGCCTGTGTGTTCTGTTGAACCTGTACAACATTTACTTTATAGATGAGACCGTGTGAAATACTGGTGGGTTTATAAATGACATGTGAGTCTGTCAACGTTTTGAACGAGAATCGTGCTAAGACCCAGACCTTCATGGACACAATTTTAAACGTTAGGTTCATAAAACTGAATACGGGTTACACTTCAACATTCAAACGGTTTTGCGAATTTTATGAGATACTGTTATTTCGAAATATTGTCCTTGTTCAATGATGCGTTTCTGCCATCTGAGATAGTTTGAGACAATTGCTCAAATTCAACACAGGCATTGCAAGGCGTGTTACTAGTACCTAATGGCTTTTGAAAATGTCTCATCGCTTGCAGAAGCGTATTACAGCTTATTGCACAAGGACAATATTTCGAAAATAACAGTTGTTAAAATCATATGTGGCTCGTTATTAATATATCAGTCGCATAAAATTTAGAACGTTGAAGTATTACTATAAAAAGATAGTCATACTCAAATATTGGGCAGGAACCAAAAATGAATCTTAGGAAAATCTTTCTTGACCTGTTACGCGAGTAGTGTTTTTCAAAAGCAAATACTGTACATAAATCGCTATTCTATTCTATTGATCATCTTCTATCCCATGTATTAATCTCACAATCTCTATAAAATGAAGAACAACCGTTTCCCAATGTTATGCCGGTTATTCGTCAGCAAGAATATAACTGCCAAAAGGCAGCCTAATAAAATTCCGGGTTGGTAAACCAAATCTAATGAGTAAAAGAAATCATCGTCACTCCGTATTGCCCGTCACATTTCCAATGTGTATTTAACTGTACAGGGATTCCCAGGAGGGGGAAAAAAAAAGTCCAAACTCTGCCAAGTTGTATCAAATTTCCCAACCACACTTGGGTCAACAGTGCAGCTCAGCGAGGTCCCCAAGATTTGCTCTGTGGAAAAAAATCAAAGCAAAGGAAGGATACGCGATACGTTCGATACTCCGTGGGACGATCGTTCAGCGCCCTGCGGTGAAATGTCTACGGCAGCCAAGACGGCTACGTCGGTTGCGGGGGACATTGGAAATGGAATTCTTTGCGGTCGACCAATAAACTGGGTGTCTTTTCGTTCTCGTTACGAAAGCGGTTTTCGAGGAAGTAAGTGCCCACGACGTCGCTTGGTATTAGTATGAACGAATGGCAGTGTCGCAGTGTCTACCACTATCATAGAAATGGGGATGAGTGATGAGACGGTAGGTATCTGGTTCGATTCCCGGAGTGAGTATTCGTTTATTTGTTCCCGGATTACTGGGGACAAGTTGCTCATAAAAAAGTGGGAACTCATCACAAACGCATAACGATTTGTTGGATTTTTCTTTAAAACAAATTGAATAAATCGATACGATTGAATTTTGGGTGCAACAATTTTTGTTTCGAGAACTAAAAAAATTGGCAAGCGTTGCTTTTTAATCTAGTCAAATGGTAAAAAAATTAACGTTTTCTGAAATGTTTTTCTTTTTCAAATAATAATAATACCTATTCAAACTTAGAAACTATAAAAACACTTCATTGAAACAAAATAAATGACAAATGCACATTTTTGACTGTTTTTGTCGTAAATATATCGATTCGTGAGTATTGTAGAATTTGTAAAATAAATGTGTTACACTGAATAAAAGATTATAAAAACTTTGTATTTTGTTTTTATGATTTGGAGGAATTAAAATGTAAACAAATACGTGTTCTTATAAATACGTGGGTACGCGTATGTACTAGTAATTAAGCCTTTCGATAAAATATGAAAAGTCAAAGAAGAAATGGGGGTTGGCAGTAATTTTAATTGCCTAGGTTTGTCACTTTTAGGAAAGGAACTTTAACGTGTAACTGATACCGTACAGCCACAGATCCTACGACTTTACTTTTAGTTCCAAAGGATGGCTCATTTTCGAACAGTGAAACCCACAGAAAACAATGGCAATTTATTTCTTCCCACTCACGATGGCAAAAATAGAATTCTAATTTGTTGTCATCCAAATAGTCTTGAAGGGAATTGATTAGAAACAATACGAAATCTGTAGAAATATCTGGACTGAGTGCCCAGATGCCCAGATACACATGGATGCAATGCTGGAATTTTGTGACGTGTTTCTCACCGATTCGCAGCTGATCTCGTAAAACTGTGTTTTATAATATACGATTGTTGTCGATTGCAGTTAAAGCAAATCTTTTAGGATTTATTGTCTTACTTATGTATATGATACTCTATAGTGTTTATTGCTCAAATTTGTTTCATTTCTAAGTTGCCACAAAAGTCAAACCTGACGCTTTTCAACAAGGATGGGCTCCGTCCTGGTTGGAAAGCGTAAGCAGGTATTTCGTCGATAAAGCAAACAAGTCATCGATTTTAGATTTTCGACGCATCTCCTCGGGGACCGGTTGCGGTTGAAAGGACGTTGCTAAATCGAGTAAAGCCATTGTCGAAATCGTCGTTTTTAAGAAGAACTCACTTTGTGCATCGGGATAACCTATTAGTTTTGCCAAACTCGATGGACGACCAAGAATCGCGTCCCACGATTTGTCCGCGATTGTACGTCGCCTACAAGAGCACTTGGCGTTGCGACATATAAATTGGCGATGCGACAAAGTGCTACGGCATTGAGGACACGAATGTGCCTAGCATCCTTTGGAAACACGAAATCGCTTGAACAGACAGTTAGGTATGCACAGATGTCCATACGTAATGGGCCAGATTTGCAAATCGGAATACTTGTAGCTACAAGTACCACATTCGAATAGAACGTCCCATTATAAATCCCAATATCATTATCCGACTGTTGTACCATTTATTGTGAATCGAATAACGGAAACACGTCTCAAAAAATATTTTCTGTCCGCACAACTTGAGGTAGGTCAATGCATGTTACTCGTATGTTAAAACAGTTTTTTTTTTTTTTTTTAATTCACTGAAGTGACGGATCACGACAGGAAGATTCTGTACCCCTCTCAGAGCTTAGGCCCTATGTGAGAGGCACATTTTCACCAGTACCCCGAGCCAAAGCCCGCGCCGGGAATCGAACCCGGGACCGCCGAACCGCAGTCCGTCATAAACCAACTGCGCCACGAAACTCAACGTTTGCTTTACGTTAAAGTTAACGTTTGCTTTCTACGAACGTAATTGCACAATATTTTTTATGTACGCTTAACATATTACATAGATAAGCATTACCATTTTGTATAATTAATCGTTAAAAACTTCTGTAGTCATTAGTTTTTCATTACAAATTAAAATTACAAATTTTACCAGTAAGCAGCCCCCAAGAGAGGGGCCTATGGCGCGGGTCAAAAGACCAGTTGGGGACAGAATAGATTTATTTTAAAAGGCTCTGGATTTGAGGCTCTGTCAGGCCATTCCATCTAGGGAAATAGGAGTTAAAATATGATGCAGATGCACATTGAAGCTCGTTCATCATTTTAGTGTGGCTGGTGAGCTGGTGTCACCGTGGGGTGGCACCAGTCGCTACTATATAGGCATCACCACGGTCTGGTTTTGTGTTGCCTGCTATCCTGTCCTGACCTTTGGTTTTGATTATTGCCTTCACCTAGCTGTTGTTTGATTTTTGACTTGTAAATTTTGTTGACAGAATAAAATTGATTCTGCTGAAATCTGCATGAGGGGCAGTTGGATAGATAGGCAACATTTGGACCCTGTTCCAAGAATTACCCAGTCACTTTACGCCTTGTTTATGGTTTGAGTCCTCATAGGCTCACCTTAGGCTGTGGCATTGGCTCTTGAATTTACAAATATAGATTTTCTGGTGCTGTGGAGTGAGGGCAGTAAATTGTGAGTGGATATCCTGACTTCACAGTAGAATTTGATTTGCTCCAACTGGATTCTACAAACTCTCCTGGCAGTTCACCAAAATCCATGACGGCCTTGGATGTATGCAGCTGTTGAGGAATGTAACTGGGACTCAGAAGCACACCAGGATCATCAAATTGTCGTCCACATTTGTGAGTGCATTGTGGTGAACAGATACTAAAAATCGGGTGTAATTTGGGTTTCTTTGTGATCAAAATTATGAATGTGGTAGCATCTGAACTATGCAGTATTGTATTGCTTGACAAGTCACATGATGATTAATGCTTAAGTTAACTGATTAATGTTGATTTACATCTGGTGGTCACAACTTTCCCTTATCTAGGGTGTTTTTTTATGGTTTGCCCATATTGTGATCCTATGCAGCGAGGGTAACTAGTTACACTTAGGACCTATGCTAGTGATATGGATAACATAGTAGGTAAGTTTGTTGTAACCCTTGGCAAGGGTTTTTTATAAGCTAACAAACTGAATGTCGAACAGATCCAATTGACATGTTACATAGTAAAACCAAAATAGCTAGATTTCATTGTTTGCAAAAATTGTCCTTGGAAATAAGTGATGCGAATGCAGTTGCCATGGACGGCATTATTTGGTTTTTTAGGCTTTAGTTTCTATGTTTAGAGGCATTTTCTTTTGTTTACTACTGCAAAGCAGGTAAACACATTTTTGCGTGTAATCCAATATTTGACAACGCCAGTAGCAGGTTAAGTAGGGGTCTTATCTTCCAGTAACATTGTAATTAGCTCAGCACACAGATTCTTGTTCAGCATCTAGCCAACGGCATTTTCAACTGAAATGTATCGTACAGTATGTGAAAACAAATATTGTGCAAATCTGTAGACTAGAATTTGAAATACTTTGACCGTCTCAACAGCATATGGAAATTACACAGTATATTTTAAGAAACATGGGGGGTTAAGATGTTCAATCAACGGTAAACCTCCTTAACAAACATTTTTTTAAAGACACTAAGTATTCAATTGTTATTTTATACAGAAAAAGAGTAGATGCCCATTGCTAAGACACAAAGATTTAAAGAGGTTTGTATTTCGAAAACTAGTTATTTTCATAAAACGAAGTTTTATTTTCACGAGATAAGATACAACTACTAATATCACTTGCGTTATTTTAGACAATCTCCAGATAAAGAATGAATAATGTAGCAAGAAAATAATGAACAATGACAGTAGCTCAAAACGCTCCTAACGCGTGAATTACTCTAAAAAATAGATGAAAAATAAACTTTGTATTTAAACGACTACCATATTTACTTTAGAACGTTAGGTTTTACAAAAAATATAATTAATTTAATTTTACTTCGGAAATCATTGCTCCAAATTAAATTGTGTTTCAAGCACACACGAATCCTCGTTCTTGGTAAGTGAACAAAGAGTGGCAAATCCTAGTGTGAAGTGCGATCGTCGAACGCTCCTGAAATAGAAGCATCCGGGCAGACTACCAACGAAAAGCCAAAGACAGGTGTGTCTCGTCTGTTGGAGAAAAACACTGGAAACATTTGGAGATTGATGATTTCTCAACCATGCAGTTTATGCCAAACTTTGGCCGTAAAAAAGGAGCGGGAGGATTCTGTAAAATCAACTCATTGTTTTAGAAGCCTAAATAGTCTGAAATTGTCCAACTTAATGTGTAAAAACCGGAACTGATTGATAAATATAGTATTCTAATATGTAATTTTAATGAACACAAATTATGTGGATGTTTAAACATCCAGATCAACCTGGTTGAAATTATGTGAACGTAAATTCTAAATTAATAAGCAGTCGAAATATTAAATAATTGATTATGTCATTATCTGACGAGTCCTTATTTGAAATGTGTGTAATCCTTAAAATAAGTTTTAACTTAAAGTTTAAACTTAAGATATATATATATAGCTTTAACGAAAATGGAACTCCGGGACTGTTCACAAAGAATGATTTTGTAATTGTGCAGCAGTAATAAGTTAGATAAATTTTATAAATATCAAAAATATCATATACAGTACATGGACATTTACATTGGTTATAACCGTAAAATTGAGATCACTTTTAAATGCTATCCAATATTTGCTTATGATTCAAATGATTAAATAAAATTTTAATTTGGCAGAATGTAAGAATAAAAATTGTATCACGTTAGATCAGAGCTCTTTAGATTTAGTACTTCAATTTTTGCGACCTATGGTGAAATTTAAGACGCTGTCTGTATTTTTTATACAATAATAATTTTAACAAGAAATTTCTATTCGTTGTGTTATTAAGGATTAGTAAGCGCAATTATCTAACTGGCAATCTGTTAATTGAAAATGTTATCTAAAAATTGTGTTATGAAGTAACTTCAGCAATGTAATTGTGCCCCAAGACTCTGTCTAGACCAATTTAATTTTTCTCTTCAAGAAAACATATTTTATCAAAAGTTTTCTATGCGGAATCGTATTTCCCGTTTTCGCCAACGAAATTGCGCTTTCTTATATTAAAAGACTATGGTATCAGTAGGTCATCGCTTCTGGAGGATAATTGGATCCAACACTATATCTTCAACTGCGATAAAGAAAGTACAAATAGGCTTCAATAAGCGTGAAAAATATTTTCTATTTTCTTCGACAAAATACAATTAACGCGCAATGTACAGAATAATCATGAGAGACAAATTACATTTTACACACATCTACGTGCAATTTAGTTTTGGAAAGAAACACGACTCCAGGTGTTATACAGTCTGTATAAGTCTTTTCGTAGAGCTGTTTTAGCCTTTCCAGTTACTAATGAACTTATCACTTGGTCGTTAAGCCATAAAATAGTCTGGTTTGAACGATTTTTATTTTCTGAAATCATTTCTGTACTATACAACACATTCGCATGGACAACATCATTTTACAATGTTTCTGCCCAAACCACGTACCCTTCAGGGAACCGTTCAGATAATTTTACCTAGTCTACCTGTAGACGTTACTATATCAGGTTGGGATCTTTAACATATAACTGCCATCGTAAGCCACGCAACCTTTTCTTCATTCCGAAGGAAGGCTGAATTATTACGGCGATCTCGGCCGCGAATTGGTTTGTCGCCTCAAAGTGTAATACGCTCATAATTAATGTAATTTTTAACCCAATCACTAATCACTATGATATTTATTCCATACGCATTTTGCTTGGCCACGGCTCCTCTCAAACGAGTCGTTAATATGCTATGCGATTGGAGAACAGGAGAAAAAAATTAATGCACCCATCGACAAGACTCATTCATCATATGCTGGCACCGTAGACGTGTTTATATTTCAGCAGGTGCATTTTATCGTCTTGGACGGTAAAGTTGCGGTGAAAATTGTTTCTCTCGCAGCGTACTCCAGAAACTACTGAGGACGCCTCGCAGCTTCAGAATATCCACGGAGACACTTCGGCGTGACTTTCTGTTGGAGGAAGCGGCAGCACCGCCTTAGGTTTATATCGATTGATTGAAATTTTAGTAACAAGGACAAGTGAGGCGCCTCAAAATGCCTCGTTTTCCAAGCACGATGTCTATCGGCGATAGCGAGTCAAAAACACCGCCCGTGTAAATTTTGGTTTCCGTTCCAAAACTGAAGCACAAAAATGAATCATGTTGAACTATGGGACCAATTTATTTTAATTTTAAATTGCATTTTAATTAGACATCATCTTTTAATATTTCAAGATCATATTATAATTTATATTAAATATGCATGGCAATAAATACAATTTCAACAACTAAGGTCAAATAAAAAGTTTATCATTCTTACAGAATATTTTGATTGTCCAATTGTTTGAAACTTAGGATAATAATAAAGAATATTATTCTATTCGCGCGCAAAAAAATACAACCACAAACAAGTATTTGTGAAATCGACAGAAGTTTACGCAAAACGTACAATGTACCATTCAATAGGCTAAAATCCGGGTTTCAGCAGGATCCATAGAAGAAGAAAAACCAACCCCCCACAAAACGAAAGCTAAGCGAAAAAAACCGAAAACAAATTAAACTAATGTCATAATGTATTTGGCTGAGTGTTCGTTACACTGAATATATACGAACCACGGCACTGTTTAGCAGCAGAAACAACATCAGCGAGCTGCCTTCATTTGACTAACAGCTGGAAGTTTAGTTTCATTTTCCCCTGACAGAGTGACGCTGACACGCGTATACATGTATATGTATACACGTACACGTGTACAGTACAGAGTGTATGCGCGGTCATAACGCTAAATCATAGATCGGTGCCGAGATACTGCCATAAAAGGTTTCCATTACACGTAATTCCACTCAGTTTTGTTGGTTGATGGCACAAAATAAATGAAGCACCAACCACCACCGTCGTAGCCCTCCCTTACATACCGCACACGAACAACACCGATGCGAGGCCTAAATAATAAAATACAGTGTTCGGCACTGCATGCCTAAAAGCGTGTGCGTTTCTAACAACTTTATTTTCCTGCTGTTCTGTACAGTGTACTACCCGACATATATGTGCAAGTATATTGAAGAATGTGTGCACTTGCATTTGGTGGAAAACATCCAGGGCACAAAAATTCGCAAGTGAATAACCGTTACTCGATCTACAGCGGGTTTTCCTTCTATACACCTAAATACACAGTATGTTAAGTAAATAAAATAAAAATGTGGAACGGTATTTCTCTCTTTCAACAAAATTTCAAAAAATCTTGTTTCTTATTTCATTGCCCACACGCCTATGAAAAAAAAATGTTATTTTTATTATTTTGATGTGTATAATAGGTATTGTGAACAGCAAATGATATTTCAGGCAAACAATGTCGATATTTCAGTTTCCCGTTATCTCTAGATGCCGCTTTCATTATCGATTAATCGTTTGAATCAATTTCTGTGATATATAAATTTTAAATGTTGCTGTCTTATAAAATCAAATTGAATGGTTTATTAAAAAATATTGCTGCGTTTTGATGAGAGGTTTCAAACGTCGATCGTATAACCTCTAGTCGGATACAGATTCTTAGGCATGTACAATACAATACAATTGTATTGCTGTCGAACGATGGCGCTCTGCTTGCAAAAATTATAATGTACCCGGCCCTGTTATTTAAGAGCTTGAAACGGCTATACGGAGAAGGTCTGGTATTATTTTTTTGTTGTTGTCTCAATTTAGGTAAAAAGGTACGTCGTAGATACATGCACGCGTCATCCAATTAAGACCCACCCAATAAATGGCCTCCGCTCTTACATTCTGACATCACCATGTGAGGGGGATGGAAGTTAGTAAGCAAAAGTGCATCGATTAAATTATTACCCTGCACAGGATCGATAGTCAACTCTCATCGTCTTGCGGCGGCCTGTCGTATCGGTGGTTTCGCAAAAGTCGTATTGACGGTTCAGCGCGCATTAGATACGCGGTAATAATGCTCCAGGCCTACATGCGTGCGTTATAAGATGGTCATCGCGACTAGATCGTAAACTTGTCACCTAATCTTTATACTTGTTTTCTGTTTTTATCTATTAGTCTCATCAACTTGATTAATTAATATTACATTATTTTTGAGTTCTAGAAAATCCCGAGATCTTTAGTTAAGCCATTTGACTTGAGAAGTGGCTCATTTTTTATTTTATTTTTATTTTCAGATCAATTTACCAATACCTAAAATACGCACGCGCACTTTGAACAATTGGGTGCGAAAGGCTGCAGGGAGGTGCAACTCTACTCACCTGATTGCAACAGCATTTGTTGGGAGGCATTTGGCTATTGGCGTCACATGATTGCCAGCGGTGACAAGAACCAGCATCTTCGCAGATGTCGCTTAACCAAGAATACTGCAAATGAAGGCGACTTAAATTTTCCAATACATTGCCCCAAGTTGTTTTTGTCGAGCCGCTACAAGATCTCATTTCTCCCAAGTCATGTGTGTAAAACTCATTTACGAACACTCCTCCATGACTGACAAGAAATTACAAGAAATGAATCTCTTGCGGAAGTCAATTACCGAGATCGAAACGCAAATGCGGATAACTAAAACCAAGACTAACCTGTGCATTTATTTGAATCAGTTTTCCTGTCTTAATTGAGCTTGCTCATTAACTAAATTTGTTAAATTAATAAGAGGATTGTTGAAAATGAACTCTTCAAATATTTGTTCATATTATTATTTGCAATTTCTAAACAGGAAATCCAATTTCGTACAAGCTGACGACAATCACGTTAAAAGGAAGACAAACTCAAGTCACCTTTTATTTTAGTGTATGTGTGTGCGACGGGTGTTGGTGCGTCGGCGATGAGAGAAATCGCCATTTCTCACCTCCGGCAATAAACGATGACAAGTGATATTAGATTCCGTCTCTGTCCGCAGATGCAAGGCGCAGATAGGTTGTCGTCATCCGTGTTCTCCAGTTAGGCCTTTTCCTGCTATGGGCCGCGCCTACATCGCCAAGAGGAGAAATGTGAATTAACGTAGGTTGGACACTACCTGGAATATTACTGAAGGATCACCTTTGTTGCCACGCAGATTAAAAATACTACTCGTAGTTGGGGATTAAGTTGCGCAACATTTTGATTAAATCTGTAATCGATATTATCTTGAGACCCTCCGGCCTCAACCAATCACAGATTGAAATAAATATCAGATACAGCGAAGGTTAATGAAGCTTGAAAAACAAGATTTCAGATAAACATGTTCACAAATTGCAACTATCCAGACATTGCGTCTAACTTGAGTTTGATTCACCATTTGGTTCTGCAATTACATATTAGGGGCGTTCACGAAACCAAGCGCTGGCAGCGCTCCCTGGTAGCGGAAAGTGAGCGTCTGGCCAATATGTCAGTCATGCGATGGAGCGATGGCCGCGCCATGAACCAGACCCGGGTGATCGCCAATGGGGAATCATGCTGCGGTCCCTCTGTCTCTCTGCTGGCGGCGATTTACGATTATTGCTTGGGGCTGCGTATTCGATATGGCCATGCGGAAACAGTTTGGCCGGCAAGGAAATGCTCGCAAAGTGACGCGCACTTAATCGCCACGATCCGGGTGAGGTGCCGCGTGGTGCTGCGCCCTCCTGAGACCCACCTTCCAGCAGGTCCCTTTTCAAGTGCCCCTCGCATAGTGCCTAAGCACCAAGAGGGGTACAGAATTATGCGCCTGTTGTACAGTGACCACAGTGATTGGAAATAAAATAATAAATAAAAATAACATTTGTAATAGGTGTAATAAATTGTAGTTCGCACACTGTCCCTAATACAACCCAACATCTAATATTGAAATAAGGCGTCCTTCAAAATTACATTCTTATAATGCTATATTTAATCGTAGAGCTCACAGATGTCATCAGATCCATACATATGATGATGCCCATGAAAATGTCACATGAAGTGCACCGCGACAATGGAAGCCTCTAAATAAGAATGTTTTTTGTTCCAACCTTGTGGTACTTCATCGAGCTAACATGGAAATACACTGAGCTCTCAGGTGGATATGCGTGCTCGTATACGGAACACAAAGTGATTACCCTAATTACGAATAAAGTTCATTATTTGTTCTTGTGTATAGCTGAAACCGCAGCTTTTCAGATGTCGTTTCCCTAAGCATACACACATACATACAGCTGCGCATGTATAAGCACAAACGCTGTGATCTGGCCTGATGTCGCTTTTTTAACGCTTGATCTAATTGCCGTTGCCCTCAGCAAGACAATCATTAAGCAGTAAGCCCCCGGATATGTCGATTAGGCGTATCCACGGAAGTATAGGGTTTTTAAAAAGTCAATGAGTTTGTGTCGAATATATAAGCCCTTTTCCTTCCTAAGATTGCGATGCTAATTGGCGAATGAACGGTAAATTGCAGTTTTACCAAAATCGCAGTAAGTCGCTCTTTAATTAGTAAAAAAAGACAATGTCAACGTAATTTGAGCGGCTCATTCAAATATCCAGCTTCCAATTCTAATAACAGGGACGCAAACACTAAAAAGTACTAGGAGTGCAACCTACATTCAAAACATTTACGTCCAGTTACTTACAGTATCAAATAATCGAGATTTTAATTCTAAACTTGTCTCGCCTCTCGTATTGTCGATAGTCGAGAGACAATGCTATCTCTTCGATAGCAAATTTACAGTTTCCATATGTAAAGCGTTTTTACACCCAATGGTGTGTTCCTATTACAGAGTATCTTAAACTCGTGAAAATGTAAAATGTTAAATGCATCAGATACATGAAAAATAATGATGTAATAATAATATAATTCAATTTTGCAGGCGCACACCATGTTAAGGATTTCCATATTAGTAGAAATTATATTAAAAGATGAATTGAAGATTAACCTATGGGAAATCTAGGACTAAGGTGGTCTCTGGTGGAGCTTGCTATATTCGATCTGCAGCTGTAGTGGATCGATTATCGAAATCTTAGGTTTATTTGGACGATCGACCCTTGAGCGTTCCCAGAACTCCTAGCGATGACATTGAATTTGGAGGATTCGGCGCCACAGAGGAGATAATTGCAACCTGTAAAATATAGTAAATTGAAAATCGTGCGTCACATTACAATTGAGCCCAGCGCTGATAATACCCCACCGATAAATGAGAACATGTTGCTTAGGTTACACCGTTGAAGGACGAATCAGAAATGTCGGTATCTTTCAAATTGAAAGTAGAAATAGGAACAAAAAAAATCCTATCACGGTGAGAACCAGCTGTGGGTATTGTGCGCCGCCGTGCCAAAGTAAACCTTCAAGACGGTCGCATTAAACGAGAAAAATAATTTACTTGCTCCTCGCTTATCCAGCCACCCAAAGTACAAACCAATCTCGCTACATGTGTGGTTTGCGCGAGTGCTTGAGTGGAGTGGGGGGGGGGAAGGGGTGGTCTCAATTTATACAGTGTGGGTGCACCAATGACAGCGTCTGGCAGACAACAAAATCGCGTCGATCGATTTTGACTTGTGTTGCGGTAAAAACGCCATGTCTCAAGTCAATGTCAGCGTCATTCTCACAGCAGGTTTGGCGTCGTTGTCGTACGACGGCATCTGACTCATACAAGTTGCAGTCGAACAGAAACATTTTAGTTTCGTCCGGTGCTGTCTCGGAAACAACTCCTATTTCATTATGAATTTTTGAATTTATTATGAATATTTTATTTTATTTTATAAAAATAAAATCGTTTATCACAAAACCATTTTAACACATTCCCTCTCTGATGCGAGTACGAAGATTGCTATTAATTAAAATGACAGTACTCTATATAAGCTACCTAGGTAAGGATCTTTAACGTGTACCTGAAATCGTACAGACACGGGTCACACGGTTTTGCTTCCATTCTGAATGAAGGTGTGCGCAGCTATTTTTCTCACCCGAAAAATACCAGAGATGTCGGTCTGGACTCGAACCTGCGATCACGGGAATAACATCGACAGGCTAACCATTACACCACCGAGACCTTCATCTACAAGCGAATTGTCGCATGGTGCTGATGCTTACGCACCAGTTCACATTGCTCCATGCATGGTTTATTCTGCAATACATACTAGCTGTGTGTGATTGCCAACTCACAAGGGGAAGTCATTTTTCGTACGCTTCTTCGCTCAGTTAGTCACTTCGTTCAATTTCAACCCAGTTGATATCATTCACACGATAAAAAATCGTGCTTTCATTACAGAGTAGTTTCATAAATCGAATAAAGCCAGTTTGTGACCTATTTTTCTAGCCATATGTGTGACGTCAGTGGCTCCCATGCCGGTGGTAAGTAGTGTTTATGGGTAAGTAGATCGTTAGTTCTGCGTCGTTTCGAGTCGCCTCCTTCTATAAAATGTCAATTTTGATTTATTTAGCACTTATTGGTCACTGGGGCAAGACTAGGTGGTTACCCGGCTCTGCCTGGGTTTAGAATATCAATTAAATATCGATTAATAAATTGATAGAATTTATTTAAACGGTAATTATACGTTTACCTTTATCGTTTAAGTTTATCGTGTAATCTGTCAATATGGTGATCCATGTGCTCAACCATTTTTAAATATTTTAAATCTACATAGTTTCCCTTATGTGCTAGAGCGGGCAATGTTGCCATGTGCCACGTCGTGACTATTTATTTTCAAAACTCTGTTTTGTACGTGAGTAACGGTGTAGCACTGCAGTTGTAGATTCACCACATGCAGTGTTGCTGCAATTCTCGCAAACAATTTTGTTCGAGCAACTAAAACGACGTTCTCGACTTTATGGGAATTATTGGACGTTGACTAGAGATGTAAGGGGAGTGCACGATAGCGTCAGTGCTGTGAGTAACCTTTTCCATTTCACACATTTGTCATTGTCGCATCAATATTTTGCCGAAGCCGCGGGACTAGCCATTATCTCGGGAATGATAAACACACACGTTTGTATCACACACATCAAAGAATATTGAAAGTATTGATACGGCTCCTAGTGTTTTGTCCCCCCTCCCCATCCACACAAAAATACACTAGAAACTTTTGCCGCGTTGGCTTTTAAATAGATGGGTCAATTCTCTGATACAAATGCATGGCACGAGGGAGAAAAGAATTTCGGCTATTTCCCCACATACTTACTTCTACGCGGTATGTGTATTGTATATGGACAAAAATGATGGGCGGAAATACGAGTAAAAACTAGAGAAAGAAATGGATCGGATAAGAGAAATGGGGGAAACTTGACGCTGGGATATAGTGAAAAAAGTGACAGATACATAAATAGAAATAGAAAAAAAAATAATAAAAGCATCAAATGGGGGAGAAACAAAATACAGGGTAAAAATGAGAAGGGAAAAAAGGAATATTTTTTACTGAGTCTACTTGTACAAGCATAAATATAAAGTGAGTAAGACGTCGTTTGCAAGATGCACTATGTTACTTCACTGTGATGGTGAATAAGTAAAATGCGAAATACTCGTACATGAGCAAATATGTATAGATGCGCATGTTTATGCAAATTAAGCGACAGTTACGAGTACAGTGAGCTGTCCTTGAACAGAGACAGCTTCTCCAAACTTCAATCTTGGCAAAACAAAGTTTTCTTACGGACTCGTCAAACCCTTTCATAAACCATAACACATTACGCTTGTTACAAATTAGAGTTAAACAGTCTCAGGGATTGTTCGTTTTCATTAGACAAATTTTGGGTGTATTTTTAGACAAGGCTCGTTCAGCTTCTGCATTCACGTCGCCATCTATGGGGTTCAGCTTAATGGGCGGTTGCATTGAAACAAGACCAACACCACTCACGGTAGCACGAACTTAGAGACTTCTTATTAAAATTAGAAAGGCCCCTCTCATAGCATTTTGCGGTCTTGACTCGACAACCGATTACAGTAAAATTGGTATAATGTGTGCGCGATAGCCTCTGTTGTCGTTTCGTTAAGATAAGCGACACAATTAACGAGACGACAGGGAAGCAAGGCGCATGCGCGCAATTTTTATAATGGCGTTTCTAACAATTGTCCGTGAGATGGATAATAACGAACGGTGCGTGCCAAAATGGTGACTACTCCTGGGACCACAGACAGGCCCACGACATAGTCGGTGTTGTCTCTAATCATTATCCACATATCTTTCCACCCTATACATGTACAGTTAGACATGTATATATAAGGCATCGATTTTATAACTGATAAAATTCCCACGAAATTCGATTAATGAACCCACTCGGTGCATGAAATTTATTGATGTCCTCCAGTATCGTTCCAGATATCAATTAATCGCTCACATCGCTTCTAGCATTCAATAAGGTCAAACGACACCTTGTGATAAATCGGGGCACCAAAATAATATATAAAATTATTTATATTTGCATCTCTGATTTACGAGGATTCACAAAAAAGGATTGAAATAAATTTCATATACATGATCGTTTATGCGTGAAAATTACCCACACACTATAAAGCGTTTCAGGTTTAATAAATGTCTTCAGCTAATAAGTTTTGAACAAAGAAATCCTTTTTCATCCATTTTCAACAACATAATTTGTGAAATATTCGTTGGTTTGTGCTCAGGCCTCAAAAGGATATGGTTTTCACGCAGCAAAGCAATTGGGAACCCCCTGTGATTTGTGACCATATATAATGTACTGTAGTATAAAGACGCATTTGCATTTCAAGTAGACACAATGATATCACGGGACGTTTATGTGTTGCGACCCCGAGAGTGAGCGAGCCCTAAATAGGAGCTCGCATGTTCATATGGGTCTGTTAGGTGCCGGGTCGAGCTATTATCAGTTTCTAAGTGCATCGGATGAATTAATTGCTCGTTAAACGGTGTACCCCCGGATTCTAATGGAATTGGCGGTGACGATTTCCAAGTATTCTAATATTAGTCAAATCGCATTTACGTTTTCCTAATACTGTAATCGTTACACATTTCTGAGTTAACGAAATGTCAACAATTTAATATATCCCATTTCGTCAGAATGAAAATACAGGGCATTGAAGAAAAGTACATAACAAACCAGATGACACAACCTTTATTACGAACACTCCAACGTACATCATAAAATATTGCAAATATTTCAATCAAACATGTGGCTGAATAATTGTAGAGCAGCAATTTCAATACCGCATAAAGGAAAACAGTGAGTTACTTTGAGTTTGAGCACATGGAAATTATCAGGGGAACTATGTTGTCGTCACAGGCGGCTCTGTAAAGCGAGACGTATAACGAATGCATTACGGTGCGTGCACGCAACACTTCTCCAAAAAAATGGATACTGCCCATATAAGTGTTATCCCATGGGACAATCGGCGATAAGGCCCCGAAGATGGCTCTAAAAAGCAACGACACCTAATTGAGTTATAGTTTGCGCGGTGCATGCAAGCTAAACTTTATTTTCTTGCCAAACGTAATTATCCTGCCATAATGCCATAAACGTATTTACGTCGTCTTCGAATTACGTGAAATGCACGTATACAGGAAAATGGCGCTGAAACTAAAATATTATGTGACATCAAACACGATTTTCTTTTTAAAAAGTACGAGTATGCCAGGTGTCGAAATTCAGCTGTTCTAGTCAAATCTGAAAACTCAATATTTAATATTTTAAATTGTTTGAGTACTCAATATTTACCATTAGAAATTGCTATTTACTACTTAATATTTACTATTTTAAATTGTTATTTGCTACTTAATATTTACTATTTTAAATTGTTATTTGCTACTTAATATTTACTATTTTAAATTGTTATTTCCTACTTAATATTTACTATTTTAAATTGTTATTTGTTGGGTTCTTGTTTATCAAAAGTATCATTATTTATTCGTCTTTATACGAACACACAAATGTTAATGTACCAAGTTGCAGTGTCAAATTTAAATTTTTGAATGAATTATTGAGATTAATTAAAATTTGTATTGACATGGACGGTGTACGCCATTTAATTTTTCCATGTAGTTAAATATAATTTGCATGTATATATATATATGTATATCCCGCACATAAATACAATAGTATGACTGTGTCAAAATAGAAATAGTGCATCATGACCTTTGTCCTTTTACGTTACAATTCCAGACATGTACTATGAATCGCTTTTTCTCCTTGGCGGAAAATGCAGTTGTCAAATTCCCCAAATTCGAGTGAAGCACGTACTTGGCAATTAATGCGTTGTTTCTCTGCTTCCCGAGCGGATAAAAAATAAACTTGAGTACACTGTACTGTATGACAATGCTCTAGTCAAAACGATCTACTGAGTAAAATCATTTTTCCGTCGCCGCAGTTTAAGGGCAGAGCAAAATCTCGTTGAGGAACTGAAAATGTGATAGAAAACTTATGGGCTTGTACGTATAAGTCACCTGAGGCAAGGTATGCTATTTTTTTGCCAGAAGCGAAACACATTATTCGGACCACCTCTCGGGTACAGATGTTCGAATAGTTTAAATTAGGGAGAATTCGTTTTTTTCTAGGCTTCAGCTCTTGCATCTCTTTGTCAGCCACCATTACGAAACATGAAATGAAGAACTTGCGTATTAAATAATTTGATTAACAAGATCAGCACATCACACACAGAGCGATCTCTTCATTCAATATTGTTCCGCGTACCTAGAGTGTGGTTGCATGTCGAAGCGCAAATAGCTTTCATGTCAGGGGGATAGAAGTGGAACGCGGATTATTGTCGAAAGAGGATGGTTGGGGGTGTCGTGGAGATAGGCAGGGGAGTTCTTAGACATCACCGTTCACAAGACAATGAAATAGCTTGGGGCGACAGATTCGCTCATGTCATCATTGCATCCACGAAAAAAGAATCGTTAGTCGACGATTGTATTTATAGGTTGATTTGCTCATGAGATATACTGCTAGTTGGTGAGACGGTTTTTGTAATGTTGGGACGGTTTCTTGAGATGATTTCAGCGCGCTCTGACAACATATGAAGAGGAATGGTGAAGAAGAGTCCATAAAAACTAGGGTTTTTTTACGGTTTTCGAAAGAAGAAGATAAAAACGACGTCTATATTTTTTTTAACAAAGTACCAATAGACGAGTCGAGTTGAATGTGGAGCGTGAAAAGTAACAGTCACCATCTCGAGACGGTTGTGGTTGGCTGCTTGTTCTTGTTCTCGTTATTGGGGTGATGTGTCGCTATGCATCAAGGAATTTAAAGCTGCTACCTCAATGCTCTGTTCTTAACAGTTTTCAATCTTCTTGAAATAATAAATAATTAAAGTGTTGGAGCATTAAATAATTAGAAACAATTCTTCTCGTAATAAAATAGTTTTCATCTTAATCAATTGGGCTCTTGTAACTGTCATCCAAATTCGCTGTCATTATATCGTAAATATGAATGTGCACTGCGGGGAAAAGAAATGACTATTTAATATTTGTAAAACGTTGCCCAAAATTAACCCGATTACTTTGAATCTTGACGATTAAAAGCTAACTGTATTCCATTTTCGAATTTCGAGTTTCAAATTTAAAATGTCTAACCATAAATGTATCGCCATGTATATTTATTTTTGGTTACTCGTATCCGTGTCTGCAGTCAACCAAATCATAAAACAGAGGAGTTTATAATTCGTAAATGAGTGAATGAGTGTTCCATGGAAACGCCAATCTATCAAACGAACGAAGGGTCCTAACAATGACAAGTATAATATTTTTTCCCTTTACTTGTGTCTGAATTATCTAACACTTTACAATAAAAATAAAGCAATTATATTAATATCATTTCCAATTCCTAGATTGTGTGTCTAAAATGGTGCTGTAACAGCTACGGGGATTAATTACACCAGTAGCCTTTGCTTAGATTTTAAGCCTTTGGTAGATGATAAATTAAAAAACAACATCTAATAGCAGCGAGACACGTAAAACGGTAAACAGACACGTCAACTCAAAAGACTCTGTAATTTTACGTCGTTTGGATCTGATTTATATCTGTGCCCCATTCACTTGTGAGTGCAGGAAGCTAGGCTTGCGACTGACTCTCAAGGCGAGAAAGTGTTTTCGTTTGTTGCCATGACAGCAAAGTTGTTCACCGCGGGATACAGATTTGCCGGGGCGCCCTGGAAAATAATGCCAGCCGCAAATTGGGGACAAACTGAAAAGAACACCCACTGCAAGTCAAGACAGGTCAGCGGCTAGATTTTTGTGCAACTTTGTCTGACTGTTTACGTGTTTTGTTTTTTATATCCAACGTGTATTGTACAGTGGGTAAGTGATGAGAAGGCGCACTCCAACATGGCGGCAGAATCTTCAGAACACCCACTACACTCACAACTTGTTTGACTGGACATTTAAGAATTGTGCATTCAGGGGCACAATGTAAATCCTACTTTTTCATATAGGACAAGCAATTCTTAAAAAAATGAATTAGAAAATCTACGTTTAAGGTAGGCTAAGCAATGCGATATTTTATTCTGCCCCTAAAAATAAGACGGCTTTCTTTACATGTGTGTTCTTTTGCGACTTGGAGCGATGTGTCACGATTTCTTTTGCGTATTATTATTTCATATTTAGTGAATTATTTTGTTGCAACAGTCCAATCAAGTCATGTTTCCATGGACCATGCGCAACTAAACTTTTTCATCGTTAGTACTGTATGTCTGAGGCGATTCTTCGCCATCCTGCTCTGGAGACAGCGGCAAAAAATATATCTGATAGAAGAGAATGAAAAATATGAGCTGGGGTCCAGTTTCAAGAGATCTCGTGTAGTGATAAATATTAAGAGAAACATCCAACAATCAACAAAACTTATTGGCTACAACTTGCATTAGACAAAAAAGGTATTTATTAGTGATTTATGCCAGCGCATAATCCTTTCATCCAGTGTATAATTCTTTCATTAAAAATAATGAGAATGGGATTACATACATTAGTATTTGATTTGTTGTCGAATCCACAACGGTCGCAAGTTCAAGTAAAAGTTCAAGTACCTGTAGATTTCTATATTGTAAAGAACAACTGAAGTTTTTCCGAATATCCGTAACCAGACGAGATACAACAAGTACAACAACCGACATTTGAGTCTAACTATTTTAATTCGCACAACACATCACATGTAATTACAATGCACTTTTGAATAATAATGTTAAAATACTACACAAATGTAGATAGTTGATTACGCAATCTATTTACAAAACAAAACAGGGGTTACAAGCTGACTTTCGTAAGCATCGTTAATGAGAATTTCTGCGATGCAATGAAATTCTCACCGTGAAAAGATCACCGAGGTCACTACAGTTTTGTTCAATATGCGTAATACTCTGTAGAATATAGAGCCAGATGTGTAACGCTTATAATTAAATAACTTATTACCCAGCTATTAAATATTTCTATAGCTTCGTTGTCGAACATGATAGGAGCCCGCAGGGCATAGTCTATAGTCCTTTGAACTCTGAATGGGAGTTAAGCCGCGTTACGTTGGAAGGAAAATAGAAGTTTTGCATTACATGCTGCCAGTGTAAGTGCAAGGTTTCTGGTTGCCATCGGGTCAAAACTACTCGAAATTCGAGAGAAATATTAATGAATTATGGATTGATAGGACGATGGCTATCTAAATTGCCTGAACCCATTACGTACAAATAATCTTCGATGCTAGGTGATTCAAGGAAAATCGCCGGTAATTGTGCGATCGACACAAAGGGGAGCTGCAGGCAGAGTGAGCCTGAAAGCAAAGTGCACAACAAAAGGTAACTTTCTCTTTTTTTTCGGTTTAAGCAAAATTGTATTTTCAGATTAAGAATTTACTCTAGTTCATTAGTTCAGTACATTAGTTCAGGTGAATCAATTTCGGAAAAATAATACTTAGTCCAATTAAAAAATTCCTAAGGGTCAAGATGTTTTGCTCACAAGTTTGTTTGTTTGAAATTTATAAATATCATTAATTGCATGATCAGGTATGATTAGACGACATGTTTGAATCATGCGTTTAGCATTTGGTGGATACTAGCTCTGCACGTACTAGAAATCCTCATTCAGCAGGCAGAATGAGCAGCACGTAATTTTAGTCAGCTGATAGTGATGCAAATGTTGTTAGTGCCTACCAATTCAGAGACTAGAGAAGCGCACCTTGAATGGTACTAACCCAATTTGACACGGACCATTCTGCATAGGAACGTAGAATGACAGCTTCTAGTTAAGTGAACGTCCTTTTCTAAACGCAAATCCTCCTGAAACCCATACTTTCAACAAATTCACTTGATTTTTTAAAATCTAAAATCAAAATTCATTAGTTAGACCATCTCTTTGTAAAGATGCTGCTTTGCAATCAGAAAACTAATTTTATCATAATAATAATTAAAGTAAAACAAGGCATCTCCAGTTTCAGTGTACCCCGTTATAGGATATTATTTTAATAATAAGAGTTTCTCTAAATCTAAAACCGAAAGTGTTCTGTGAACATCAGAGATACCTCCATGATATCCTCCTCTCCTCAAAGGCATGAGAAAGTAAAGGAAGCGTCAAAATGATAAGGAGTTTGTTTGAAGTATTCTTCGTTTGATTTCCATATGTCGGTAATGCTGGTCGTCAGGGCTGATGAGGATTAACTACCTAAAAGTGCACAACATATAGCACGCGTAGCAAACCGGGCATACGACCCTCCCATATATCAAATTATATAATTACACTGAAAGCATTTCATTTCACCGCACTTAATCGAATTAAGTAGGGCGTAATTGTCAGTCAATTAGGCCATAAAGGAAAACAGTGTCCATCAGCCAAAGTGTACAAGGTAAACGCATCTCATCGAAAGCACGCGGTTTTGTGTGTCCGCCTCCGTCGCTCCTGTTTTCGGTTTTGGAAAGTAGGTTTCGGAGCAAATGTAATTTCTGGGTTGATGGTAGGAAATTGACAATAACGTAATCCGCTAAGCACGCGTGACCGTGTTTTATAACGGCCCCTTCAATAGTGAAATAGTCGACGCTTTGTCAAAATAGGAATGTACTTTCAAAGTCAAGTACACCATCAAAAATGCAATTGCATTATTTATCTTTTCAAAAGCGCATAAATTCAGTTATCTTGAAAAGTGTCTTATGCCGAAGGTAAATGCTAGCTTTATAAGAAGCTAAGCAATGGAAAGGCTTCGTTTGGGATCAGAGAAATGGGGAATAGTTATAGTGATGCACGAAATGTATTATTGTTAAACTATTTATAGTTCACTCGAAGTTTTTACGATTATCGACTATCACTTGGGTTTCGGTAGTCCTCAATTGCACATTACAGTTATTCATACATTGCATATACATTCTGTATTCTTTGCTTTTGTAACGACATTAAGCACAACGCTTCTTTTTACCCCAACTACAAAATTATTCAAATATTCCGCCTTCAATCTCTCCCTAACTGGCGATAGATGGCGGCACCTGCCTGTATATACATGGCGACAACTTGCTCGGTACTGTAACTCGCCCTAGATGCTAAATATCTTTTGGCAAATATACCAGGTTGCCTCCTGAGGGGGCTTTAAGACAATAAAGCTGGTTTGCCTACTCAACAAACATTATGCGTATACATGTACAGTATATACGCGTAGTGTTACTTTTGTTAAAGTTAATGTCTCATGAACGCAACAACATAAATAACTGAAATAAACAAAGTTCACAGCAGCGAAATCTCGAAATCTTAATTTTGATTCCAATTTTAGGATTATGACGAAGGTAAAGTGTGATGTATTTTTAAATACATGATTCACAAATTACAAATTATGGGAGCCTCACCAGCTCGTCGTCGACATTTCCCCGGATTCTGTCCCTATTTATTCCCCTATGTTCACAGTAGAATTTGCGGCAGTACATCCAGTGTAAATTTCATGACATTGCGATACCCCGTTCGTGAGCAAATGAAAAATAGAGGAAAGATTACTGTACGTGCTATTGTCTAATGATATTACATTTGGAAAGAAGATACATCTGTAAAGAAGATATATTTGAAATTCGAGAATATGATGTACAACTTGAAAACTTTATTCTGTAAAATCACATGCTAAGCAACAGAGATCAGGAACAGAGATGAGGAACTCAAATAATGGCCCGGGTGTACGACCACGAATGTCAATGCGATTCGTTCCACTTACCAACCACACTCGAGGAGCCAAATCCTAGAAAGTGAACGGACTGCAGCATGTAGGTTCGTATGTCAGAGAAACCTGTTTAAATTGTACTGCATTTAGGCAAGATGAAATTCCGCGCGCATCATACAGCAAACGTCTCTCGCTGTTCAGTTAAATGACACGAGAGGGAAAAATAAAAACGTAAATGCCAGGTTAGCGGAACGGATAAAATAGAATGCGTGTCGCCGGAAAGCCGTATGTGGGAAGCTAGCTGCACTTTTACTGGGTCCACCACATATTTCTTCGCTGACATGATCATTGAAATACTGCATGAGCTTCAAGCAAGAAAGACATGATCTTCATGTAAGAAATTAGAGGATTATCCAAAAAGGTATAAGCCCGTTTTATTATGCGTAATAACTGGAATTGATCTTTGAAAACAAAAATAAAATCTGTTGTTCTTGTTAAATGAATTTCTTAAAAAATGATCAAATGTGTATTTGTAATTAATGCGTACGCATTGCATACGGAGTAGAACGAGTAACACATTCATTGTATTATCGTATATGCAAATTACTTCAATGATCCAATCTTAAATTCCCCCTCGCAAAGTGCCTAAGCACCATGAGGCGTGCGGTTGACGACAGTTGATTATAAGCACAAAAAAAATACGATCGCACATATACGCTTACAAATCATGTACTACATCAACAGAACCGGTCTTTAATGAAAACAGTAAATTGTTTGATCATAAATTTCTACAAAGGAAAATGAAGACTGTAAGCATCTTTTTGTTTCAATATTTAAATGTTTCAAACTTTCTTTTTGGCCAGAACTAATCTGGTTAAATATGATACCGGTTGTCCCATATGAACGCCTAAAGGTAACAGGAAAAAACACGCAAAAACATGATAAGATAAATTTAAGTATCTTCATTACTACTTTTAAAAAGTCATTTTCAACGAAACATAATTTAGAATTCCCTCCATTAGAAAAACTTGCGCGTCACTCGCAGTAATCAAATATAAGTTAATGTCACATTCCAGACCAACGCAGTCTCATTAAGTACACCGATTGGTAAAAATATCGAAAGGATATTTTAATAAGCACACATCAATTACAATAAAAACGATGTAGCACACTGTCAAAGCTTCCGCATATCAGTTTAATTGCCTCGGTAAATAATTGTCTAACGAGTAAAAAAATTGTGCGCGACACTTCACTATGACATTAATTTAACATTCAGTTAGTAATACAGTAATAAATTAGAAATACAATATTTTGAAACTCTTAGCAAGTACTTTTGCAAAACAAATTACTGCTGGATTAAAAATACATGCTTGTCTTTCTGTTAGTCAGATTTTTTTATTTTTGTTCGTTTCCACTGTCATTGATTTCGATTGAATTTAGTCGACGTTATCCGAAGAGATAACCTAATTTATTTTGTAAAATCGTAAACCATGCATTCTAAAAACTAGCTACTACAATTGAGATATTAAACGTAGGTAACCATCGTCAATTTGCGAGATTTTGTTAAATGTGGCGTTTGAAGATGTTCTGATATGATCCGATCGACCTTTTCTGTGGTTCTTTTAGATTATTTATTTTGCATGTCGTGGCGCCATTTCTTAATTGATAGATTTGCAATTGAGTGAATTTACCTACCTGCATAAACGCATAAGAGAAAAGTAATTTATAATAAAAACAATTTATAAAAAGAAAATTAAATTAAAAGAAAAACATGGTTATTTCAGTTCAGTTGCTAATAATGTTTGAAATAGTGACGTGTAAACACATTTTGTTGTTGTTCAAGGTGGTTGGCGTCAGTTAGGTTGAGATGGTCGTGCGGGGACGGAAGTGTTTCTTGACGACAGCGGACCTCCCCGTAAAGAGAGCAAATCCATGACAGTCTCCACTAGCAGCACTGTTCACGGATAGCTCTCTTGACAGAGAGCAGCCCAAATATAAATCAGACAAGCAGGCGCATCGTTTCACCGTCACCGAATGTGTCCGCGATGAAAATACAGTCGTCATCATTCATGTTTGATTAACGGCCGGCTGACCACCACTGCTCACGTGAAGGCTCTACTGAAAGTAAACAAAAATATGTTATTGTCACACATGCACCAACATTACTTGCAAACCTTTATATTACTACTGTCACAGCCAAAACAGAAAATAACCTATTCAACTGATTTTATGATGGGGACATTTTATGATTGTTGAGATCATGCACGTTTGGTGGGTGTGATTATGATTTTTTTAAATTACGAATTCTTTATCAGTTGTACATGTATAGGCCACGTGATTAAAATCATAGAAAAAATTTAATTCGACAGGACTCTGGTTAGAATCCGTGCCGGATACCAGACCACAATTCGGTTGCTCAAGTTAATATGGTTTCAGATTTCGCACGATTTTAAACCGTAATTAAAAGAAGATCCTGCACATGCTTGAATAAAACTCTTAAATTAACAATCGATTCATTATAATTAATGAGTATTTCTAATTTATAAATAACCTGATGAGGGAATTCTAGTTTTTTGCATAACCGTTTTACACTCGTATAACAACTGACTGCTAAGCAATCTAGGAGATTGGTACACTAACTCCTACAAATGTGATTCATGTCAAGGAAATGGTACACCTACAGTTTTTATACAACAAATTGATCAATTGTCTATTTGATGTAGCTGTGTAGCACAAGTAAAACAGGCTAAACCTTGAGATAAATAAATTTGAGCGCATGTCGACAACATCCACGGATATTTAAGCTTCCCGCACCTTCAATAGGCTTTAATCACTTAGCAGGAAAACGGCTTTTTATTTACACGGTACACGGTGTGTGCCTAGCTGCTCATATCAACGCATACATAGCAAGTTTATGACTCGCTTTCGAGATGGGCGACGTTATAGCGCAGCGAGATAAGACCACCTTTCCCTGGAACCCTTTCAATTTATTGTCGATTTTTTCACACGCCATTTTTTGGTGAAAATAAACGTACTTATCTCTCTCTCTTTATAAGTACGTAATCAGGAAAGGGGCGTTTCTTTGTCTGTTCGCTAAAGAGAAACCCATTACATTTTATAAAAAATACCCCCAGCGCACTTGTCTATCAAGCAGATAAAAACCTAGATAAACTATAATTTGATTATAAGTTGATTAAAGCTGACAAAAGATGATCGCTACAGAATCTGATTTAGGTTTATCTATAAACTAGCAGCTGTGCGGTATTATATTTTTCTTTGATTTCACATTTAAAAAAATGCTTGCAGTATTTAGTACATATAGATGTGTAATATATAGTTACATACTAGTTCTGTACATTTACCATTCATGAATTTAATGCTAAAGTCAATGTGATAATTGCACGCAATCTAACAACCAAAAAAAATGTTCGACTTTTCCAAACGATTAATTTATGAAGTTAATTGGAACAAAGAAATTGACTTGGAGAAGATTTTTGAACATATTTAAGTTGTTACAGCAATAGCCCAAAGAAAATAAAAAATTTCGCAATGTGTTTTGCGGCTAAAATCTTTTCGAAAACTGCCAAAATACGTGTTACTGTCTATAACTATTAGAATGAATGAAATATGAATAAAAAATAAATGTCTTAACCGTTTTAACCGTCTAAACTACAAGTAACTTTTGATTCCAGATTTTTCTGCGCAGTGGGTCCTATGAGGAGAATCACCTTCTATGCATAAATATTGGTGACACATTTACCGTCTTGTTTGCGTTGTACGCTGCCTTTAAAAGGCCGCTTCATGGCACCGAACCCGAGTTAAACACGACGTTTCTTCGAACTTTGCAATGGGGCTTACTCGGCGTTCGTTCCAATCTAGGAATCGTCACGTTAACTAAGGGCAGAGAGTGTTTTTGAGCTGAACGGGGGTCGTCATCGTGCATTGTGACAGCGCACCTTTACACGTACTACACCTTAGCGACCTGATGTTTGCACTTGGAAACCGGACGTACCAAACGCAAACACTGAGCCATAAAATGGAGTTGGCTGTTCAAGGCCCGAGTAGGTGTTCGCTTCGAACTCACAAAAACGCGGACCAACGGTCGTGCTTGTTATTCGTTCCGGTCTTTGTCTATGCGTGTAATGAGAGTTACAGGGTGAAAACTGTAAATCAGAATCAATGTTTAACAATTTAAAAATAGATGACTATTTCCGGGCGCTCATTCCTTTTCCGAAACGTTTATACAAGCTTCTAGATGATATTTGAATTTTTAAAAAATATAGAAGAAAAATTTGATTGTAATAAAGTCAAAAATAGTAGATGATGATACCGATATAAGGAATAATAAGATGTAAGGGGAAAATTGCTTGGACTGTAATTAGAAATCGGCAAATATAAACTGGATTATAAACAACTTAGGTTTATTGACGATCTTGTAGCCGATTTTTAATTGCAGTCCTAGCAATTTTTCCCTTACATCTTATTATGTAATAAAGTTGCTTATCAACATGCGTTACTCGTGTTGAATAGCTATAACGATACCGGAAATATACTTAATAAATTGAGTAGCATGGTCAATAATTATTAGAATGCTCACGTAATCCTCGTCATAGTGCCTAAGCTCCATGAGGGTACAGAAAATCCTATAGTGCAGTAACTACAGTGAAGAGAAATAAAATAAAATAAAAATGCGAGACATATTTAAGCACACTTATCTTTAGTTTTAAAAGCATTGCTTAGCATTTAAGTAGCTCCCGACTTCAACACATTATTTTTAACAAAATTATTTTATTCATATTGTTTTTTATTCTCTTATAATTATATCACTCATTAAAGAAACAATACAAAATTAAAATCCCATTAACTTCAAAATTAGACGTGAAAAATGTTTAACGCAAATGGGAAACCTTACATGAACGATATAATGAAATGTCATTTCATATGAGCTACTCTCACATGTCTGATATTTCAGTGCATACCATTTTGCCGCATAATTTAGAACATATAAAATCAGGTTAGAATCAACTGTCTTCCATTCTGAAAGCATATAAACAAAACTAATTATTTGTGTTAGATTTTGCAATGGCACCGTGTATGTGCTAAATATTCGGCTATTGTTCTTGGATAATGACGCATCCTGGATTATAAACGACAAAAATCAACAACTTTGTGCTTCTGACAAAGTACAAAAGTCTCGTCAAGCGCATGTCTACCCATTCATTCGGCGTTCTATACGGGGCTGGAATCTTGCTCGAATTGTTGATTATAATTATGACAGTGTAAAGAGCTAGAAGCCTTGGAAAATTTACTCTAGATAGGGACTACGCAGAATCTCAAGACGCTTTGCAGGACTCTGCCGAACAATTGCAAACTGCGAATAATCCGCTAAAGCAATATTGCACAAATGTCTTGTCCTATTCAAATAGAAAACATAAAAGGACAGCGTTCCACTATTCAATAGTTAAAAGCGAAGAAAATGAGTCTCAAAGGAATTCATTTCAGTTTCCAGGGATATAGCCCATTCACACTGGGATTGGCCGAGCGTACGTGAATATCGCAGTTGCTTTTTTGATATAAAGAACGAATTTAATAGTAAAACGCAACCCTACTCAGAAACTATGGATTTAAATATTGTGCTGACAAGTCTGAATTCACTACAAGCATCATTCTTTTAAGTGAAATCAAAGAAAGCAAAATATCTGTAATACTCAGTTGTTACTTGTTTTTCATGTTAAGTATTGCAACTCGGCGACTTATTTCAAATAAAGAACACATTTTAAAAACAAAGGGTTTATCAATTTGTCACATGACCGGTTTGACAAATTCTAAATTCTAAAAATACTAAAAATGTAACATGGAGAAAACTTGATTTTGATAAAACTACTGCTTACCAATTATTTTTCTGAAGAATGGTGTGCACTCGATTTTACTAAAACTATTGCTTACCTATTGTTTTTCGGTAGAAGGGTGTGCACTCGATTTTACTTATTAGTACCCATAATACTAGAAATACAGAGCAACCAATCCACTGAAAAATTGATTTTCTAAGAATTGACGTTACGACTTACGGATTATCTTGCTTACGACGGAGTGCCCACCACAATGCACAGAACTCTGTAGTGAGAATGTCCTACCCCATGTACCAAATATACGACAAGCTCACCTGAACTGTTATAATTGATGTTGGACGACAACCACATTTTTAAAAAAATATATTGTAGATTTTCACTGCACCAGTAGAAAATTCAACATGTTCCACAAAGGAGCGGCTCGAATTGAGAATAAAATAGAAGAACTTCGATTGAAACGTTTATCGGTGGCACGCACAGTCACGCTGCACTGTTGACACTCCAACTAGACGTTTTCGAAACACAACTTGAGCATAAGTGGGTGTCTACCGAAGGACTTTAAATATATTCAGCCGAGATAAAAGTATTTGCTCATTGCCTACGCAACACTACAAAGAGCGGAAGTTTCGGGGCCGAAATTCCTGGATATCGACGCGTTGCTATCGTCACATGTACACTGTCGGTGGAAGATTCGTCGGCTCGATCGAAAAAACCAGGCTGGGGGTCGTTGGTTAGAGTTAATGTGTGCTCATGCAGGCGCGTCCGCACTTTTCTCAGGAGGTATTGACAAGTGCCTATACTTATTTATGGCTCCACCACCACTATACCGTCGGCATTTTGATTCGTTTTTATCCGATGGTAAAAAGAAAGATAATGATTTCTGGAAGGGGTGGTAATAGGGACGGCGGTCCAGATCGCCGTCAAAATGGGCCAGCATCGACCAATAAATTATCGTGTGTCGTAACAATAGTGACACTATACAAGGGAGCGGTGCGCTATTTCAAATTTAATAAATTATTTATTGACGAAACACCTTATCGCGACGTAACTAATACGCGACGACGGCGCGCTTGTGAACCTTCCGTCCTCAACTTAGAGATTCCCCATCTCATGTTATACATATATCTGCAAACATAATCGATGGTCAGAACTATGATTTACCCGTTTGTAAAATTCGTACATGACTCATCTCACTCCTATCTATGGACATTTCAAGCCCGAATAATCTTCCTTGTGATTATACGAGAATAATTATCTAATCAAGATACCAATTCGTAAATAAATATATGAAAGCCAGCGCAGGGAACAAGCACCTCCTGCATATCATATATTGCTAGTTCCTTCAAAATGTTTTGTTTTTAAAAATGAAAGTACAAGCTTTTATCAACATTTACCTTCCCCTCGAATGATGGTAAGAGGATCGAATATCAATTGTTGATGTAAGATCCGTTTATTTCCTGACACAATCAGCCAAAAACTCTGCATCCAGTTATTCGAGGCACAGTACACATGTACAATGAAGGTACTCTGATTGTGATAAATTTGAAACCAGATTTCCAGTTTAATGAGATTGTGTAGTGATCACGTAGAATGCTCAGAATCCTCAGAATATTACGCAGGAAAATATCGCTCAACATAATTTTGACGCCACAATCATTCTTTAACAAGTTTTGGATAAGGTTTGGTTTAGATTAGTGTGTTTGGTATCGGCAATATTTCAATACTGAATCGGTGTGGGGTAGGTATATAGATTGCTTTGGGGGGAGGGGATATAAGGTTGAAAAGATGGGCTGCGACTATTTTTTCATATGATGGATTCTGCGTCTCCCATGAGGACGAAACGCCAAACGTTTAATTTTCAATTTGTATATATGCCTTATGAGATACTTTGGGTACTTATTTTTAAAATATGTTGTTTGCAAATATCTTTGGGATCAATGACCTTTGAAAAGGTGACTAATCATCTATCTAAACAACGAAACGGAAATAAACATAGACAATCTTATAAAGGTGATGGTGAACATTTCAACCATCACTTAAATAAGATGGGAATCAATGTTTTGAGACGATTTTATATATTTGAGATGTACGCCACTTCTATTGAGTTGTTTAGGCATCACAAAAAGGTGACGTTGCTTTTTGTGTGTGCTTTTAGTAGGATTTTTTGGGAAGTCATCAGAGGGCAATGGTAACTGTGATACGAGCATTTCATAATAAAACTGATGCATATTAATAAAAGAATAGTGACTTGAAAATAAGTTACGTTAGGTTCAAAACAGGGCTGTATATTTAATATTTTAGTGCTTTGTTCAATGTCCATGATCATAAAATATTTTATGATAAATCAACATGGGGCTTATACTAGGACCTTATACTAGAACAGGTTTTTCGTCCGATAAACGAAATCCTATTCTCACAAACTGTCACATATAGAATACAATAATAACATATCAGCAATCAAATGATTTTCCAACTTTCCTCTAATGCTGGATTATTTTGTACTCATGAACCACCGTGCATTAGCAAGACGCATAAAGTAATAATTCCGAGAAATTTCAAACAAAATCGGTCTTTTTATAATCTCTATAAAGACGTGGAAATAGCTAAATTAAAAAGCCAAAATTCTAAATATTACAAGTTTCTAGATAAAATATTAAAAATACGCCGAACTTTGGATCAGCAGCTATTTTGAAATGTGGTATAAACTGTCCTCGATTAAAATTTAACTGGACCCGACCGAGACAAAACCGGTCATTTGCAATTGTAGGCAAGCTGTTTTTCAAATTACCACCAGTGGAATTTATTAAAGGGTTAAGGCCAGATTGGTGGAAGTCGATTTTTAAAAATTTTTGAGGTAGGTTCAGATATGTAATGGTGAAAGAAAATATCACGTAAGCCGGCATAGGACAGCAGAAGTTGGAAAGGTAAACGGAACCGGGGATTCGTAATCAGACAGAGATGTGATAAGTTAGATTTACACCGCTGTTGCAGTGACACGC
>JAQGBY010000536.1:0-42662 GCA_034698785.1 Mycogona germanica | reverse complement strand
GCGGTACATAGTTAGTTTTTAAGGCGCTGCCTATATTCTACTATGGTACAGTTAACGATATATCATACTATTTAAAATATATAATGTACCTGCTCTATTATCATTACTTATTTTCTCTCGTTTTTTTCAAACAAGAATGGAAAGTTATAGAGGTTGTCGTACACTGTACTTTCCATACTTGTACTTAGGAAATTCTAGCATTGATTTGTGTTACCTAAGGTGTACTGCTGTACTCATTCGAAATGGCAATTTAATTTTCAGTTAAAGGAAAACTTTCACAGCACTGGTGCTAGCAATGATTGCCAAATCCAGGGGCAACATTGCAAACACAATTCACTTTTCATTCATTCCTAAAGAATATTTAATTAATTATTTGGACTTTTACAATGGAATGTTTTTACTGAATACGTTTTTGGTGATTGATTGATTGCTACACACCATTTTCAAATAAAAATGGTGTCGCCAAACATTTGATGAAATAACTGGTTAAAAAAGGAGACAGACAGAATATATCTTAACAAATTCGTTCAACTTCTGGGTTCAGGAACATACTCGTGCATGTACATTGTACCGTGCACAGGTAAACTTGGGGGACTCGAATAATTTAATGCATTTTGTTACAGCAGCGTGTGCCTGAACATGTAGAGGGGGGTCAGAAATGGTTGGAGGAAGAGGGGGGGGGGGGGTCAGGCAGTCAAACAGAAAGTTCGGTCTTGTTAAGAGAGGGTGGTTCGCGTCGCAGGTCTTCGCCTGGCCTTGGACGCCGCGCGACTCGGGTCCAGCCGACCAGCGGTCAGTTGGACAGCACACCTGTCCCTTGCCCGGCCGATGGTCATTAAGGGGGCCAAGTGAGGCAGCTGAATGGAACTAACGAAAGAATGTGATTGAGGTCTTAAGGGTTTCTCGCTAACCAGCATATCCACCAAACACCCCCTCGCCCCATCCCTCTCTTGTCTCGTTTTTGAAAACCCGCGAGTCGGTTCAGGGGTCTTTGAGGGCTCCCCGAGGGGGTCCTGCCTCCGTCGCACCGCTAATGGGGGAACTTCATTCCGAAGCATGTTGCACTCCCCGCGGGGTTAGGCGAGCGCGGCCCGGTTTGGAAATCCATTGCCTTTTTAAGGTGGAAACGAAAAGGAGACTTGTCCAGGGCACCTACACTTTGGTGCTCTGTTAAAATTGTGCCATTTTTCATTATTGTACTGCGGTTATTTAAAATCAATTTTTTCTACATTTTCTGTATGTTCCCAAAGGATTAATAATAATAATTTGAAATCGAAATTGAAATTCATCGTATCTCAAAAATAAGGCAACTTGCTGCTAAGTATTTCTGTATTCAATACTGTATTCAATTATGCTGATTAATGCTTGTTATCGATAAATCAAAAATTGTATCAGGATGCAAATATCGATTTTTGGATGTTCCTCGAGGAAACCTTGAAAAGTGTTTTTCTATTTAATAGTTTAGTGTTATGTATATTTTGTTATCGATAAAGTGAGTGTTTTATGAATCCAGGAATCGAGAAATAATAAGTATTTTAAAAAATGGTTCATCCAATGTGCTGTTTGGGGTGAGATGGTCTCACCGCGCGATCTTTGCCCAGAGCGCAAGGAATAGATTTTTAACTTGTTCTAGCGAAGCAGGCCCCGGTGAAAGGAAATAAAATATCACCGCTATACGTGTGCGCCGCTCTCGCCAGGGGGTGCTCGAACAGGCTCTTTGGGGGTGCGCCGGAATGGCTCGGACATTCCACAATTTATTAGAAAGGTGTTTTTGTCTCCCTTGTAGATATTTCCACCGACAACTCTGTGTGTATACACAGTACATGACAGGAAAATTCTGGACAAGAACTTCGGACGGTTTAATTGCATTCAGCGCAAACGGTAGCTCTAAGGAAGTCAATATGATGGTAAAGTAGCAAGGTTGGCAAAAAAAATCTACCCTGACTGCTGTATGAGCGGGTAATTGAAAGTGAGGTGTCGAGCAGTATTCGGATTACTACACTCGTTCATCACAGCGCCGGTTCAATTCCCGACCAAGACCTCCGGAAGTTTTCGGGCGAGAGAAATTTCTGAGTGCACTTTCCAACTAATGGGTTTTAATATTTGTTTACTTGTACAAGTAACAATTCTTTTACAACGCGAAAATTACAACAATTTACCGATCAACGATATTTAGTTGTCTTATTTATTATTGATTTTCTCAATCTGTAATGTTTTATTGCGCCATGATTCTGAAACGCATATTCAGAAATTTTTATCTCATGTTTTAAATCTAAACTGAAACTTATTGTTGGAAATGTTTGATAAACATTTAGTGTGTGAACCCAATTATGAAACCATTAATTCTTCAAGATCTTCTTTTGCAGTTGTCTAATTTTCAATTTGAGAAGCATACGCGATGAAGGTGACATGATGATAGTCTGACAAGATAAAAAATTTCTCAAAAGATAATGTATCGAGATTTAAGAACACTGATATCTTGGCCACTGATTGGACTTTTTGCAGTGTGTGTGAAATTTTCAAGACTAATTGGCTCATTGCTGGTGGTCTGGTCTCATTGTTCATGGCTTTTGATCTTTCGTGTACAGTTCCGGGATCAGATATATATAGTATGTGTGACATTGTGTGGCGGGAATTTGACATTCAGCGAATTTTCACTGTGCAATAGAAATGTGCACTTACGAAATCAGTGAATGCACAACTAGCTTTCATTCAAACAGATTGACGTACATTACGTGAATACGGAGTTATGCGAAAACTGCATACAATGCAATGAACATATGACAAACGTCTGCATGACAAACGATGTATCTTGAGTTGGAAAACCCCCATGTTTAAGCTATGAGCAATTGTCGAGATCCAAACTGGATGACTAACAAACACTTCCAATATATTATTATTACTGTACACAGGCGCACAGTAATGTTGGAAATTGTTTACAAAATATTTCCGTTCGGTTACAGTTTGATTTTGTCAAGACTCAAGAAACCTGTGTGGCAATATATCATGTACTAGTTTTACGAGTACAATCATACTTGTCTGACCCTATAATTTTAAAATGGTTACGCAATTGTTTTGCTCGGAAAAATTAGTCAATTTGAAAGGATGAGTTTAATTAATAATGCTGATATATAATTATTATCGGACACTGAAATCACAAATTTTACACGCTCTTATTGTCCAACATGTAACGAAAATGACAGCAAGGAGTGTGATATTATGAAATTAATCTTGCTAACTTAAAATATATATTAATACTGAGAATTTTATTTTACCGCCGCTTTCGTTGTGTCTTCTCTGTAACGCATCATTTAACTTACGTTCTTCACAAAAAAAAATTCACACGAAGGACGCTTTAAAATTGATTGCTCTATTGTATGAAATGTTATTAGCATTTTAACGCGTAGTAAAAATAAGTGTCGAAAAGAATTAACGTTTAATTTGTTTTTATCATTATGTTTTCTCAATTTCAGATGATCGATCGCTCGCTTTCCTCCTCCCCCCCTTAATACCTGGACTTGCGTCACTGAACACGCCACTGTCATTTCCCTCGAGCAACACTGCCAAAATAGTGTTTTATAGCATTTAGCTCTTGACAACGTTAATGACGTGCATGCATGCGTGTATGAGCTGACTATGTTCCGTTCAACTCCACCGCCTGTCAAGAAATCGATTTGGCTATATAAGCTTACCCTCAGTCAATACCCAATTTCCCCCTCACTGTAATTGCACAAATTATGAGGCAATTATATAACGTTTTTGTCTGTCCTGCATGATGTTGATGATGATAGCAATGCGGAGTCCAAGTCGTTCAACCGAGCCAGAAAACGCTGCTGTGTGTGCTCGTATATTGTTCAGACGAACCGATACTATCGATTGTCCTTATTATTTGCTTATTAGCCAGGCACGCAAATTGGTGAAAAAAATGAATTGCGTATGTCTTTTTTTTGTTGCTGAGGGAATATAATATATTAAGATATGTTTCACAGGAATTGCAGTGAACATTCGAGAAATCAATATTTAAAAATGTCCGCGAAGCAAATTCAACATTGTTGAAAGAAACGTCCCCAAGACATTACAACCCCCATTTTTATTCATTTCAATCAATGACATTTTGCGGTATTTTGAAATCACATTTCGCCCATTAGATGTTAGATGTTCTTCATATTTAAAAAAAATTATTTTTATATTTTCAGTGGTGGCGACTCGTAACCGACGTTTTTGACGAGTCCGACAATTTCGCCAGCGGACTAGGAGGTGCATTTTGGTCTTTCAAATTTGATTATCAAAATCAAATTACGTCATCTGCACATGCGCACAAAACAGAATTGTGGATTGTGCGCATGCGCAGATGACGTAATTTGATTTGAAAGACCAAAATGTGGTCTCAGTGCTTCTGGTTTATTTTTTCAGACAGTGGTTGATAAAAGTTTGAACCGAATATGAAAAAAAGTTAAAAATACGTCAACAATTGCTTTCACTATATATCTTTTCACTCTCCCTCGTTATATATTTAGCGAGTCAGGCTCCCCCGGCCACAAAGGACCAGCCGCCACTTTCATTTTTAGTTTCTTCGCCCGCCAAAAAAAGTGAAACTGCTTTCTTTCACTTCGGGTCGAACACAATCGCCACCCGCTATCCACCTCAAGATTATGGCACACAAATTTGCAACTGCAAAACGTCAAAAATATCTCTTCCAACCCTGACCACCCGCCCACCTACCCTAACGTCCCCCCGCCCCCCCCCCCCCCCCCCACACACACACACTAAAAACCAGAACGAAATGGAGCCCCGATCCGCTAAGACCGGTGCGTTCCCCAATTGAAAGAGCTCACTCTCCTGCTCGAGCGTGGTTTCTTCATTGTCCTACGCGCCCTTTGTTCGTGAGGTCAGCGTCTCTCCCCCCCCCCCTCCCCTCTAGCAGCCCGGGCTTCCAGCTCTCTCGTCTTTCCCCCTTCGCCCGTCGGCTGGAGGTGGCCTTGGCGTAGCACGCGTTCTATCGCCCGAGGAACCGCCACGTGCCCCCAGCGACCCCCCTCTCCCACCCCTTACCCCCACCTCCCCTACAAACAGGGTACCACCCTCTCCTCCTAATTCGCCCGCTGAAACGCGAGCAATTTTTATCATCACGAACGGCAGACGCCGATCAGAGAGTGAGGAGGCCCAGCTAAGCAGCAGCAGCAGCAGCATTTGAAGTGCGTTCTTTATTTTCCTCCCATCGCCACCCCCTCCCTGGGCTCCCATTCACCAGAGGCGCAGGTTCATTCAGAACAACCAACTTGGACGACTCCAACTGCTCCCGTCTCCCCTAGTCTCTCTCTCTCTCAATCGCACCACCTCCCCCACCTCACCCACCGGGGGCCTCCCAGCCATCCCTCCTACTCCTCCTCCTCCCTCCTTTTTCATCATTCGCTTTCGCAGTCTTTTTGTAGCCGTCGGTCGGTCGGTCGACTCAACAACTGCCGTCGTCCCGCTTGGCTGCTTACCCCCCCCCCCCCGACCGCCGCCCCCCAGCCGTCAGCCACCTGAAAACGCTGTTTGGTAGCGCGCGCGAGCGAGCGCCGAAACAGCGATTTGCAGTGGCACGGGTCGGGTTCAGGAAGCCGTTTGTTGAACGGGCTTAATTGTTTATTTTTTTTTTAAATCTTTTTAGACTGTGCTTTAAAGTCGCGACTCCTCACTTGATCGCCCAAAATTGCGTCTCCTCATTTTTGCGACCGATATCTTAAATTATGTTTTCCTTCAAAATGGAATTTTTAATGTCAATATTCAGGATTTTTGCAGAAAATCAATTTTCTCTTGTCTCAATTTGCGGATTCGTTTTATGTCTCACATTAATTTATGATTTTTGCGACTTTTGTAAGATCGCAATTGCTGGTAAAATGCGCACTTGGGCGTTTGTTTGATTTTGACACCCTGTATTACAAGATTATCGCTTCAATATTAATATGATGAATTAATCGACATTCCGATTACTCTGATGTCGAATTCTTTCTATTTTCATCAGGAATTCACTAAAAAAATATGGGTTATCTTTTAAATTTTATGTTTTTTCTTTTATGTTTAGCACAAATCACAAAACACGATGAGAATATATATCTCAGGTGACCGGAAGACAGTCAGTAGCTAGCATATTTTTCGCCATGCTGTACCCCGCCCACCGCTAGAGACGCTGCAGTCGGATGATTCTCGTAACTCGGATGCCGTCGGAAGCCACCCTCCCTCCATATGTTGGGTTCTCCCTGCGCAATCAGCAACTGGCGTACACGCACACACACACCGCGCGCAGCGCCCCACTCGGAGCACGCACAAACTACCGGCGTCTGTGCGCGCTTACGTTCGCCACCGGCGGTGCTGCGGCTGTTGCTGTGTTGTGTTGCGCGAGGTCGGACGTGGAATTTTGTGCGCGCGCGCGTTGAACGTTTCTCTCGTCTCTGCACAGTCAACGACTTCGAGGATTCCCCGTACGACCGCTGCCGTCTTTCCGTGCCCGACACGCCGCTACCGTGGATTAGCGAGCCGTCGGTCTCTGTCGCGCGCCGGTGCGGAAATCCCCGGGGAGGACTATCTCCCCAGCGAATATTTGTGTCTGTGCTCGCGCGCGGGGCTCATCTTTAACGGGGATTATCCACCCCTCAAAACCAAACACCACTATTGTGGTGGGATAATTTTAATTAAATTTTTGTCTCCCTTAATCGCCCCGCGATGGATACAACCTCCAGTGGAGCACTCGTACCCGTGCGGCCTACGCCTTGGGGCCGCGATCGAAGTTAGTGAGTCCGCCTGCCTCTCCTCCCGACAGTCGCTATGGCTGACGTCTGCTGCATCAGGACTAGGCCGCGGGGTCGGCCCTACCCGCCCACCACGTCCACTACGACTACGACTACTACAACGACGACGACGAGTACAGACGTTCCGTCGGCCCTGGGCCAGTTGGCTGGACCTGCCATGCGGTCCATGACTGCCCACTTGTTGGGGGACGCGCACGCGTGGGACTTGATGGAATTCCTGGGGTTGGGCGTGCTCGCCTTGTGGAATTTGTTGCGACGGACTCTGACCAGGGGTAAGACAACTGTGATTCAATATGTTCTTTTATCTTTAGTATTAGTTAGTAATAGTTAGAGAAGGCCTTCATCGGTGATTTTACGATTGAATGAGATTACCAATCTGAAAACATTGATACCTTTGTTTTTCCAGTAGGACTGTTCACATCCATGTTTAGGTGGCTAGGAATTATATTTTTAGAACTACTGTTTGTTCAGCGTAGCCATGATTTGGAAAACTTCTGTAGAGTACAGCAGTACATATACACACGACACAGTAGTGACGGAAAACAGAAATATGAACTGAACAACATGTTTCAGGTCAGAATTCCGAAATTCGGCAAGTTCACAATGAATAGACGCATTCCTTAGGCGACAACAGTATGTAAGCTACAGGTGATTGCGAGACAAAAGTGAAAAATTGAGAAAGAACATTTATTTAACAAATCATTTGGAATTTTGACTGTCTGGCAAATCTGTACAAGTAGCCTTCAATGTTCCTTCAAAACCAAACTTGTTTGGATCTGAAACAGCAAATTGTTACCTGGTTTCTGATGAAATTTGAGATGATCGAACACTGAGATACGTTTTCTCTCGTGTCTCAGCAGACTCCTATTTTTGAGGCCACATTTGGGAGGGAAGAGCCATTGTTCGTACATGAAATAAATGAACGTGTCTGAGCAAGCAGTGTGTGTATAGGCTTACGCGAGGCTCTCTCTAAAATAGGCCTACACGCTGCTCTTTCGTGTCGTCACGGGAAGCTATAGAAAGAGAGCGAGAGAGAGATCGTCGCGACTCGCCAAGACGCGAAATAGAGCTAGCTCTAGCCGAGGCAAAAAAGAATTACCAAAAGCCGGAGAGCCGGAGCACACTCTCGGCCGGTGGTCCCTCTTTCAGGTGGGTCTCTCGCGCTCGCTCTCCTCCGGTCCGTGTGGGGTCGCCGAGGAGAGAGAGCGAGCGGCGGACCCACCCTTCTTTCTTCCTCCAGAGCACTGCACCATCATCATCATCCCCCTCATCCCCTCCCACACTCGGCCATTCCTGCCCAGCACAACTACAACCGACCCGTACGACCTCCGAGTGAAACAAAAAAAAGGGGGAGCAGCCCAACTAACACCATCGACGGGCGACACACACACGCATATACGCATCTTCTCTAGACCCGAAGTTATCCTGATGAATTAATCCTGACAACATCCTAATTCCAGAACTGCATCCAACTGCTGAAGAATTTTTAAGCGATATCTTGATTTGTTTTATGTTGGTGTTGTCCCTAGGGGATCGATTGCGAACGAAACTGTGCAGGTGGAATTCAAACTGCAGAGTGCGTCGATTTGTAGATAATCGACTGCATCACGTCACGAACATGTCAGCCAATCTCAGCGTTCCGCAATTTCAATTACACATGTGCAGTTTCGTCCAAAATCCACAGGCGCAGCATCATCCATCATAACCTTTTTTATCACTAAAATTGCGAAATTATTAGTTATCGCACATGTTCAGTCAGAAGTCGAATCTGAAATGTGACGAACGGCATTAAAAATAAAATTGAAATATGTATTTTTGTGTATCATTTGTTCAGTCACAAGTCGTACACTAACGATCAATTTCGGTGCTTGACTAATAGGTTGTTAAATTGAGAGGCGTATCAGATATAGTTGCAAGATCTCAGGAGGGCAAAAGCAGTGAACGAAAACGCAGGAAAAAGGGCGACGGCTCTACTCGTATCAAACGAGGGGCTGTCGGAATGCCAAAATGGCGTCACCTCCCGTATCCTGTGTGCTGGAGCGCATGCGCACGAGCTATACTAGGAAGTCAAATTTTTGTGAATGGACACTGTGTGTCTCTTTAAAATGTTTCCAAGTGTGAACTCAAAACGTGTGGTAGGGATGGCACTTGCACATGAGCGTTTATCAAAAACAAATGTCAGATTTTCTGAAATCATCTCGCACTCGGCCACAGGTTGGTCTGAATTCGTCACATCCGGTCAGAATTGGATGGCTTGATTGCGCGAAATTGTCAAATACACCCTGTTTGTTTTCGTGCTCTCAACGTCCCCAGTCATTTTCGAGAGCATTTTACCATTTCATGGTCCCCAGGCATGGTAGGTTTGTTTAATCTCACCGCTCATTGCACGCCAATTGATGCACCCATAATTATGCCCACAATCGCATCGAGACTTGTGACGAATTAGACACTGGAGTCGGCATTCATTCTTAGTTTTCCCCCCTCGGTGTGTGTTCACGCGGAATTGGGCACGTCCGATAGGTGGAAAAAAGGAGGGGGAGACTGGTAACTGCGCGGGGGCGGCAAATCGCTTTGCCTTGTCTATATACACCGTCATTTCCGGCGACGGAGTGAGGCGCCGCGGTGTGTGCAGAGAGCGGAAGTCGGTCCAATTTGCTCTGTTGTTGTCTCACCCCTCCCCCCCTTACTCCCTACGCTGGTCGGTCGGCAAAAAGTCAATATGGGAAAGGTGTTCGTCGCTCAATATTGCAATTCGTCACAAGTGCGTTTAGTGGCTCATGTGATGTGTGATGCGTTGTACTATTGAGATCCGACTTTTGTTTCCTGCGTGGACACGATGAGGACACATTTAGATCAAATTTCTGTTGTCGATTTTTCCTTCATCTCGGATGTCAACTCTTCAAAATTTGCCACACCTGATTTTAGAGTGTACGAATCAGGGTGTCCTTATTGTCCTCCTCACTTGTAAGATAGTTTCGAATAGTTTCAATTTGTAAGATCAGTTTGAATTCACCTTGCAATCATGGCTCGCTTTGAGTTCAAGCACCCATACCAGCATGACCTCTCATTTTTTTTTTGCCAATTTCTGCACAGGGTTCGCTGTTACGGGTGTCAGGGTCTTCGGAGGACATCTATCTACATTGTATTTGTGCGCGCATCAAATGCTTGTGCAATGCGCGTGGAAATTACACAAACTGCTTTGACGGGACCAAAACTATAATTACGAGTAACTAGGTCTCCCCGCCCCGCCGGTGAGAGCTAATAGCTCTGTCGGCAATGAATGGGATTAAATCCTGATGGCCGACCTTGGTTGTGCTGCTGCTTGCTGCAGACTCAGCATTTGGTTGGTTCCATCCACCACAATGTCCTAACGATTCATGACTGAGCTCGTTCATTTATGATCGACCGACGTTATTGGGAACTGAATGTTGTTGGCACGTCTAACCTATTATATAATTAATTTCATAATCAATTCTGATCCATCTGCATAGTTTGATGCACATACTTGAAGCCGGAAGAGTTTCCTGAACGAATTTTTGCTGCTTCAAAAAATTTAAGAACTTAGGGTTCGAGAATGTTGTATTATTCTTGTTCTAACTTGTTGCACCACTAAATTATATGTGATTTATTCACACTTACAGGTAGGCCTCAATAATTTAGTTAGGTTATCGGATACCATTGACGATTGATCATTTGGTAAAGAGTTGACAGTTGTCATTTAAATTTTTCAGTACACAACTTTACAGTACTGTAGGAATGAATATATGTTTATTCAAAACCATGCAATTGGGACTATTTGTTCCAATTTGTAGCAATTTCCTATTCAGTTCATGTGATGGTCGAAACTTTATTGTGTATTGAGGATATAATGTGGCACTTGATTACATGAATAGTAGCAGCAGACCACAAATAGAGCCGCTTGGGAATTTTTCGAGACACATTCGTATACTGAAGCTAATTTGGTGTTTTTCGTGTATGTGTGATCATCTTTGGTGCGACCGAGCGCATGATCCCTATCTAGTGGACCGAATCTCAATTTTGGGTCGTCTGCTTTTGCCGTTTTCGCGATGGGAAAATGGTGTTAACTTGGTGCGAGCCGTTGCGGTGATCACCTGTGCCATGCTCGGTGATCTCTCCAGCACTGCTTGCTTGCTTGCTCTAGCTGTGCAGTTGAAAATGTAACCAAAATGGCTAAAGAATTCAGTTGTACATGGACGATATGACGTTGTGTATTTGTATTTATGCGTCATGTATTTAGGCATAAAAAAGCGGCTTATTTCAAAAAGTGGTTATTTAATTGGTTGGTTGATAGTGGTGGTGGTGGTGGTGGTGGATGAGCTTCTCTATCTCTTATCGCAATCTTCCATCTGCCTGTCCTGTCCAGCGCGCTAAGTTATGCCTACATGCGCATCATCAGTTATTGAGGTTGTAAATTTAAATGAAAAATGTGTGCGCAACAGCTTCGACACAAATGCAGGATTTTGGCGCTCGTTAGTCTGCGGCCTACCTGCGCATAGGAGGCTGGGGGCGCCACCTAGTGCCCAGATATGATCAATCGTCATGTGTAGGTCTGTCGATAACGTGGCTCCACACGCTGAACTACGCGTGGAAGGCCTATTTGGCCAGTGCTGTGGAACGCAGTATGTATGTGTTTGGAAGCGAGTGCTGCAACCTACTGCACGCATGACGTATTTGTTGCGCGCGATGCTCTCGCTCGCGTAATATATTTTTTCGCTGAGCCTCGGCAAATAGTTTTAATCGGTTTGTGTGTGTGTGTGTGTGTGTGTATTTATGTAAACGAGCGTTGGCCCCGCACTATTATAGGTTGAGTTAATTCGAGCGAGCGAGCGGGGCGGCGTGGGTTTCCACAGTTTGTTTATTTTTATTAATTGCCGCTGCTGCATGCATGCGCGCAGCCAAAAAAATATAATTAAATGGTCCAAACATATTCCCCGTACATTACTACACACACAGAGTGCGTGTGCGCGACGCGACGCCAAATGTGATTGAGGCACAAAATGTGTCATTGCGCCAATGTGTGTGTTGGGCGACCTGCACGCTTCCGTAATTGTGTCTGGTCGATTATGACTCCGTCGGCGACTGAAAATGCCCGTTTAATAATAATATGTGATGTGAGAGAGACGCTTCGTTAAATGCAGAAAGCGCATTTCGGATGGCACAAGTTCAATAAAATCGATTGAAGCGAGGCTATCATAATTAGCTGATTGCGATGTAGCATCCTTACCAAGATGACGCCCATATTTATTGCACATGCAACTGAGGTCGTCGATTATTGACTGTTCATAAATCAGAGCAACATATTTTTCGAACATGAAATACCAGACAATACGGAAATTTGGGGCGATGCCTTTGATGGTAAACGCCAGAAGAACTCAAACGATTCTTTTCAATTCGAATTGTTTGCATTTTTTGTTCTCCCCCGAAGCTTTTTTGTCATTAGTGTGTTTGGAAGCCGTTTGGCTCCTCGTAACGTTTAGCGCCGTCGTGGCGACCCGCATATATATATGAACGATGCAATCGAGAGTGTGTAATTATAGAGAACTTATAGCATCATGCGCCATAAATATAGTAATTCTTGCATGTTCGTTATGCATGCAAGTTGGCGGTGTGGTTTTTGATGCCGGGGTTGATTTTTCTTTTTTGTTCGTGTCCATCGTTTAGTTATTAGTAGACGGCGTCTCCCGTCTGTTGTCCGTCCAGCGTGCCCGGTAGCTCATTTATACAGTCGGGGTGTCGCGGACAGATATTTTCATGTGTGTGTGTATATACCTCGGTGTATACACCTGTACATGTGTTTGGAGCGAGAGAGAGAGACGGCTGAATATAAATGTGCGACGTTCGGAGAATGACGACGCCCAATAACAGGTCACTAATATACGCCGAAAAAGTCCTTGTGACGCGTTTTTCCCTTTTGCAGAAGGCAAGGTCTCATGAGACTCGGGGGTCAAACCTCGATATATTTTTTTTCTTGGGTTTGCAAATCGCTTAAATTTTTCAGTTTTAAACATGTGCATTGGAGGAATGCGATACGACCAATGGTCATAGGACAATCTGATGCAAGCGAGATTTGGACGCCTAGAGGAATGCATTTCTGAAATCTGGTTACTTTTTTGTATTATTATTTTGGTTACTTTTCATATCTTTCCCGCATTATATATCTAGTCTGTTGCGTTTTGCAAGGCTCAGGTAGTTAATTGGTGGTAGTTGCGTGGGGTGGGAAGGAACAATAGGGCTCAGGAGGGTGCAAATATCCAGGAGGCGGAGAGGGACCAGGCGGTCGGAATACCAAATTAGGCCGGGCCGACCGCATCAGGTTAATCAGCGAGAATCTTTCACAGCGACTTTTCGGAAGAGAGAGCGGGACGTGTCTGCAAAACGTATATGCCTCTTTCTGTCTATTTATACATGTACTTGTGTACATGTACATTATTACCTGTGTGAAGGGTAGAAGGCGGGGGGGGGATGAGAACATTGAAATGCGACTTAACCTGTTTTGGGACTGATATAATTTACAGATGACACATTCATGGATGACGATATATAAACCAAAATAAATTTCTGCCATTAGGCCGACATCAGACGCTGTCAAATGCTGCAATGAAGGGTGTATAGGGGATAAGATTTTGTTGGTTTTTCTGCGTGGACAGCTTCAGAAACGAGGCATTTGCGATTTGATTTGATGACATTAATGAATTGAAAAGTTAATTTTTGTTTTGCAAAGCGCGATTTCTTTAAAGTATTTATTGATTTTGAAACATATTTTTGTCACAAATTGTTTTCCACATATGCAAATTATTCAAAAAATCATCCATCGAACCGATGTGAGGGGAATTTCATAAAGTGCAAGGACAAATGAATTAAAATTCATAGTCAGTACGACGCTGTAATAGCTCTGTGTTTGTCGAGTCGGGTTGGAGCTGCCATAACATATAATGTGCATCCTCCAGAAAGGTCTTTGTTTGATTTTTTTTAAAAAAAACGTAGTATATTATCGTTGCCTTGACTTTCGAGAAAAAAATCAGATATTGTGTAGTTGTTTGTGATGGTGAGTGTTCAAATATCATTTTTATAATTGGTCCATTGCGTGCGTTCCTCTGACCATGGTCAGTGCAAAAATATTCACCGCCTCTGCGTGGAATTGGCAACGGAAGCGCCGCGCTCAATAGGAAGCGGAAGTCAGCTTGAAGGAGCATTGCGCGGATGGCAGTGATGTTGTGTGTAAAAAGCGTAGGGTTGGGCCAGTTTCGACCAGTTCACTGTTATAAAACGGGGAGTTCCTTTTTTCACAATATTTTCGTGCATTGGATTTACGTGTTCGCCGCATCGGTTTACGATAACACTTTTAGAAATGACAGAAAATAATTAATGAATCAGTTTCATTGATAATAAATCCTGGTGCACATTTGGCGAGCTGAGCTGTGCCTTTTCGGTGTATATACGTTTGACACGAAAAGAAGTCATTTCCCTATTTTCCCTGTGGTCCTTTAAAATTATTTTATTGTCGCGCAACCCCGAGGCCACCAACCCTGCCCGGCGTGTTTTCCTGCCCAGACATTCCAGCCCCGCGAGCTATTAAGTTCCGGACTGAACGTCACAAATTATTGGCCTTTTGGGAATTGATGTTGACATTTCGTAAGCTTCGTATTTTTCGTCATCTCTGATGAATGGTTGTTGTGTGTTTGACCCGAGATATTTGTTACGGAGGTCCATCAGCGAGTTCGCCCTAAATTCCGAGGGTCTCGGTCGGAAATCGAACCCGCGATCACGGGACTAACCATTACGCTATACGAGAGACCCCTTTTGTTGTGCATTTGCAGGCAAGATGTTTTTCCGCCGAGGCCGGATTCTCATTCGGCTGCAGCTGCACACATGAACAATCAACTGGTTCCAACCACTTTGGTTGCCACCGGAAGTTATGAAACTATTCGAAATTGTTTTTGTAATATGTTCCTCCAATCAACTATTTAATATTAGTTAGAATGCAGTGCGTTTCCAAACGTTTTCATGATTTCCAATATATCCATTTTAGGTTACTCGAAGACAATCTTTTGTTCAGTTAATTTAACGTCCGATTAATGAATATTCCAAATCCGAAGAATAAGTTCTTTTTTGGGCGTCTGTCACGATTTTTAGCAACTCTGTAGGCGCTAACCCTAGCATGCGCCCAGCATAGTGTAGGAATTTCTACAATGGGTTGGTATACTTGTATAACCGAAGCAGGTCAGACGGGGGAGGGGGGGAGCATCCGTGGTGTGCCCCCCCCCACCCCACCCACCATCCTTTGCGGTGTGGTCGGGCCATGACTCGTCACCCGCTCCAACTGCTCTCGAGAGCAGCAACAGCAGCCAGCAACCGTGTGGTGATTATGCGGGACATTTCTGTTTAACCGTATGCCATTAACCCTCGGATGTGCCAGTGCAGTTGCACTCTCTCATCGTAATCGTAAATTCTTCAAATTAATTTCGCGGATGATGACTGAGTGCAGCGTGGGCAGTCATCGAATTGCTTATCAATATCATTCCTTTCGTCACTGTATCTTTCGGATTATGCGCTAAACTTTGAGTTTTTATTTACATACTTTTGAAATTTTTGATTTCAGAGACTGACGCATTTGTTAAAGCATCCGTAAATCACGAATCAATTACTGTTCTGGTATTTCTGCAAAAAAAAATTTAATTTGAAATCTCTTCGCTGTTTTTCAATTTAGTTCGGAAAAAGTCGAATGCCTATATCCTCATTCGTGTTACCGTGTAACAATTAACGTGTTTATTTTGTGGAGGACGACCTAATAATGAGAAACCTCTCACCCCACGAATTATATATATAGCTGGGGGTTAAGTCGGTCGCGCAAAACAACGTACGCTTGGCCCCAAAATGCATGGCTGGACTATTTTAGAGCGACCGTACACCCCAGTGTCTATGCGATCCTGCACAGGGGAAAACTGTACATGCACTCGCGAATATGTGTACCAAAAAAATATATAGATCTCCTCTTTTTCAATGGCTGTTTCACCGGCAGCGAATCCTGGGGGCAGGGGATAAAAAAGATGGAGGGGATAGGTGGTGAACTGCTTTTGCTGCTGCGCGCTGCTATACACTGCTGGCCTCGGGCGACCCCATTAACTCGACTAGGCCCCCTCTGCCGGGACTAAGGGGGGTTATGAAGGGGGGATCCAGGTGAAGCGCATTGTCGCGCGTGCTATATAACCCCCTCACCGAGAGCTCGCGCGTTGCTTTCACCCCCCTTATTCCCCCTTTCCACCCCATTCGTCGGTCGGCAGATGGTGCTCATCGGATGGGGACGTCTCCAGGTATAGGGGGGACCACCTCCTAACCCGCCTCTCGAGGGCAGACGCGCGGGTTGAGGCCTGGCAGGACCCGTATAACCCGCTTTGGGGTGGGGGGAATGGAGCTAAAAGAATGAGGGGGCATTGGACGCGAGGCAGCTGAGGAAGGCGCTCGCGGGGAGACTAGATTGTTTTCGCGAATACAGTGTATCGGCCCTCGTCGAGGGGGTTATCGCATGCGCGTTGTCGAAGGGTGTACATGTTGTGGAATTATATGGACGATATTGCCGATGTTTATTATACGTGCGCGCGTTTCGCTGTTCTTGGTGACTGACGCTCGCGCCAGAAATTGGTGGACGTTTGGAATCGGAGAAGTGGGTGACCATGCGATAAGGTTAGGGGGGTGGATTGGATGGATGCAGGCATTTTATTATTATTATATTCGCTCGCCGATTATGTGTGTCGAAGGGAAAACGAAAAGCAAACAGGAAAGACGATGACGTCGGCGAAACCTCATTTCTTCTTTCCTCCTGAGACTCCAGGGCTGCTCCAATTGCGGATTGCCAAAAGCTCTGCGACTGTCTAAAGTATTTCCCTGAAAGACAACTGCGAGTCATTTAACCACTAGATTAACAGAGAGCTATGTGTTTTCAGAAATATTTCATAAAAGTAACCGACGGCAATGTTACTTAGTCTGAAATGCAATGTCACTTAACGAGTATACCGTGACAGTGGTGGAAGTGTACTCACAGCTCTCGGATTCGCTCGGGTTAAATTCGTGTTGACCTAGACTCGTGCGTGCCAATTTAGTTTTTTTTACGTTCGCATCCCGCCAACTATTTGTGCCGTAGAAGAAAAAAAATCCTCCACGTCTGCTTCCGTTATGATACGGTATACAAAAATATTTAAAATCGCGCAGTGCGACACATGGCGAGGCACAAACATACTAGGCTACCAAGGGTTACCAAAACTGCGAGTCAGCTTTCAAAAACGAGGCGTTCACACCCAATATCAGTATCGATGCGGTATGTCGGTTAACCGGATGCAAAATTGTAGTATATTTATTGTTGATTCAGCATATCTGCTTGACAAGACTTTTGAATGGGGTGTTTAGATGGTGTATCACTTTTGTGGAATGTTTATCTCCTGGAGGAGGTGTGGGGGAGGAGTAGTAGGAGGTAATTTAAAGACATACTTTTCGGATTGACTTTCGGTTCTGTAGACTCGCTTTGCATGGTCCACCTGTCTGTTTAGCTCACCGGCCGCCAGAAAAAAATCCCGAGTGTTTACTTATGGCGGAGACTCAATATCCGAATTCGTGTCGCCGGAATAGGTATGCGAGGCGCCACCAATATTCGTTTTTAAAAAGCCAGCGCACCCTGGTGCGACACGGGGTCCAAGTGCTCGAGGATGATGATGCCACACGCTGGTGTAGACGATCAACCGTGTTCCTGTGACGTCAAAACGACGTCGGAGGACCCGCCATTGGCTGCTGGTCGGGGAGAGGCGACGATTTTTTCCTCCGTGGCCCGCCCTGTTGCGCACCCACCCGAATGTTATACCGGTGTCTCGGCGCCAGCGACCGAGCCCAAATATTTGACGAGTGCAGACTTAGAAGCTAAAAATTCCAACTGTGGCTTATCACCGTATCTAAATAAAATAATTTTAAAATTGTTTGCCGAGCAGGCAAAGGCCATGCAACAACACCTCAGCGCTCGATATACTTTAAGTACATGTACAGGTATATCTGGTATCGCGCATGGGAATGTCCTGTTACGATCTCTCCCACCTTTCAAACCACTCATTGTAATTTGGTATTTGCCAGGAATATTCCAACTTTCATTGTTTCTCGGCGCCATTTTTGTTGCTAAAAATAGAAAATATTTCCTAGTTCAATCGCCAGGGGGAGTTAAAATAAAGACTACACTCAAATATGATCTACAGGTGAACAAATCCGTGCTGTGTATATTCGATTGGCGAACGGAAAAAAACACCATTATGTAATTATGTGACGTCAGGAAAGGTTAAAAATTTTTTGGTGACATCACCTGTTGATGCTAATGTCATACGAAGGCGGCCAACGATTTTTTTGACCGCGCCTCTAAAATTGTGAGCGTTCAATGGATGCGCCATAATCGCCCACGTCAAGAATCCTCCGCCTTAACACCACATGACATTTCAACACGTACCATTAGACACACGAACAACCTGATTGATCAGCCTGACATCTACATTTTTTTATAGTAACAGTGCGTGTCTAGTCAACACCAACGAGTTTATTCTCACGAGACTTGGGCCCAAGTCGACTGCGTGCCGATGTTCAATAATCAATTGGTGAAAGAGATGTGCAACAGTGACACTTTCCTTTGCAGACTAAAATGTGACCATATTTATTGGGGCGATCTTTTTTATATTGATATGTTTAGGGAAGCTATGGAGGGAGCAAAGATCGGGAGAAAACTGAAAGAACCTAACAGTTGGAGAAACTAAACTTGATTTTCTGGAGCGCCACCAGAGAAGACCAATAATTACGATTATATTGAATTTTCGGACAGTGTGCATAATAGTTCCGAACGTTATTATGAACGTTCCATAGCAAATGTTTTTTTTCCAACTACTATTAATTCTTATAGAAACGGTGATTGGAAAATTTGTTGTGTCCACGTAATTCATTGAACTTAGAATTTCTGAGAACGCCATCAGAAAAGCTGGGAAATGGGGAAAAGACGAAATTACGAAATACAGCGTAATGCTTTCTCGTTGAATGAGGCTGTTTTGGGCGGGGAGGGGAACGGGGTGGGTGAGATTCTCAGTAAGCGCTTTCCACCCCCACGCCCCGCTTATAGTAACGAGCAAAAAAAAACTATCAACGAATCTGTATAGTCGGAGTCATCCTAATCTGACCAAGGAAGTCTGTAATCACCGACGCGCGCATTCCTCCATATTTAGTATTCGCACAACTGCCGCATCGACTTATAAATTGTTAACTTTGCATGTTTAAAAAAAATTAATATAATATATATTCAATTTCGGAAGACTTGTTTCTTCGTTCATGACTCATGAGCAAGTGATTGAGTATGTTTGAATTTCTCTGTTTCTTGTTCGGTTGTGTTTCAAGATCTTTACTTTGGCGAGGGATCCCCTTATGCTTCATACTTAATTTTTAAAAAAATTATTTGATATTTCCTGTCTGATGTTGTTTGGTCGGTCCGGCTTTCTAATGCGAAGCGTCATTGGCTTTGGCGTGTTGCTGGTCAAGCGGGCCTGGCCCCGACTGTCGAGATTGGAACGAGCGATGCGCGAGGGAGTTTGAGATAGCCTCGCGCTAGGCGTGCGTGTACGTGCGTGCGTGCGTGCGTGCGTGCGTGCGGGTGCGTTGGCGCGCGGGCGGCTAGGCAGCCGATCCGAAGCACGGCCGCTCCGAATGGCCGGCCAAGGGTTGAGAGCGCGCGCCGGGAGGAACGACCTTCGCGCTCCCGGGAGCGGCGCGGGGCCACGCCGCGGTGGCGAGCGGACTCTCCCGGTGCTGTGGCGGCTGTAGGGTGTGTGGGTGGGGGGGGGGGGCGGACGCCACTACAGCACATATGCCGTACAAGAAATCCTCCGAAGACCCACGACCCCTGACCCCTCCGCCCCCCCGTAAGCCATCCTTTAACGACGAACTTCGTAGTCAGTTCAGGAGTCGTTCAGTTTTGTTTTCTGGTCAGGCCGCTACCAATCGCTTGGAAGGAAGGAGCTCTCCTGAAATAGGAATCCGTATAAAAAGGGTGTGTTGATTAGTGGAGCCAATGGTCTCAGGAGGAAACGGGGGCGGGGGGTGCTGTTGGCATCCGAGGACCACCAATTAACGACGCGCGCTCGCCCCGAGATCAGCTCGTATCCGTTTTTTTTCTTTTCGCGCTGACGTAATCCTAATTAATCGGCGTCTACCGCTGCCGTTGGCTACATTTGCGCACTCTTGTGGGCGGGGCACGCGACACATTCGTGTGCGGCCATGCTGTATCAAATACAAAATATAAAAAAAACCCTTTCACTCCCAACGCGTGCTCGTGCCAAAAAATGCCAACGCAACCCTCTCCCCCTTTTCCTTCATCCTGCTCGCGGGTCTGCTTTCTGGAGAGGGGATCGGCATGACGTCATGGTTATTGTAAACAGGGAATTGTGGGTCTCACTTGCGTCATTCATCATTTTGTGATCCACGAACAGATCACACCCCCAAACTAAGCTTCAAATACTATGTAATTGTATGGGAAGTTATGTAATATTATGGCAACAGGTATCGTTATGTTATGCAAATAGTGTGCCAAAGCTTTGTATTACATCTGCAAGTATTCTTTTTCTTTATCTAAGTACCTGCATTTCGAAGTGAGGTCCGAATGCAATGGTAGTTTTATTGCTGGTTTTGAACACCAGTTTGGAGAGATATCGTGGTTATTCCATGGTTACCCACTTATTGGCAATATTGTGTCAATAATATCGGGGCTGTACGAGGAAACGTTTTAATTGCAGCGCACGCAACGCGGGAAATAGTGGCGACGAACGACATCAATGAAAAAGATGAAATTTATAGTTGCCGCTTTAGGCCAATACGTGAAATAGTATAAATAATAGCGCGCCTCGTCTCCCGCGATCGCGGTGGAGAAAATAGGAAGTCCTCGTCACAATTGTAGCGCGGAGCATGCGTGTCCAAATGTCCGAACAAAATGGTTGTGGGGGTGGTCGTGGTGGTGACGGTCGCTTTCGATTCACGCGCATGTCATTCAGCGTTTCGTGTCCCTCCATATATAATTATGCGACTGTGTGCCTAAATGTACGACGATCTATTATAAAATGCGGATTTCGATTACAGCGTGAATGATAAATATAGGCCACACGAATGCGACTAAACATTTACCAAGTATTCATTATATGGGGGGAAAAAACACAAAACGTTAATCCCCTTGGCGGCAATAAAACCGTGAAATAAAACTAACAAGAAATTACTAACAATTCTTGTTCAGTACACCAACATCGTATTAAAAAATTACCAAACCTTCATGTACTCGTAGCTTCAAATCTGGTGTGATAAAGATATGATTTGATCAGATGCAGCCCATATTACAATTTTAAATCATCTCTGTGGTCTTTAGATCTTTAGCGCTTGCCAAATTTACTTCACAGTACAAAGATCAGTTTTTTTTTGTCCTAAGCCCCGTTACGTCGATATTACCTTCGGGCTTTGGAGCTCCTGAAATTTTCTATCCCAGATTAGTGTTACATATAGTAAGCACCAAAGATGGTGGCCGCAATGACCGATTGGCCACCACCAATAAGCCCCGGATGAAGCTCTTAATCTTTGTCACGGCACGTGCCGCTCTCGCACATCCGGTTACTGCGTCTATATCACGCTAATACCTTTACAGTACCCCTGTAATTCATTCGCCTACACCTCCTTTAATCCCCCCCTTATTATACAGTATATAGTATTCCATGATCGTTCAGACACGCTAATACGAATAATACGAAGGTTTGGCGAAAGCAGACCAACAAAGTCGATGTTCATAGTTCAAACCGGATCAAAGCTAAATTGGTGTTTGGGAGGAAGGGTGAGGGGGAGGCGGTGAATGCTACCTTGGATCAACCCACCCTTATACATGTCTTTGGGTTGGTGCAAGGCATTGTGGGCGCCATCATGTACGCAATGTGCGTTTTACGCTTTAAGTTTGTGGCACGTTCAAAACGACGACAAACACCATCTCTCAATTACCTTTTGGTTTAATTATAATTGTCATTCCATCAACGGACCTCCCTCCCTGTATAGTCTTTCGTTCGTTGGTGTTCCGGGTTTAACCATTGTGAAACTCATGACGTTGTCGAAACTGAATATGGCGTGTAATTATATTTCAATAGAAGGGGATAAAATCCATTGCGTGCTCTGGTCAGCCTGCGACCACCACTTACGACCAAATCCTACCATGGCCCCTGCGCACGTACACTACACACACACATGCACACCCGATAGATCAGTTAAGTCGTCGGGACGTCTAGCCGGGATCCCGGGCGCGGTCGCCTCTCGGCTCTCCCGGGCCAACGCTGGCGGTCGTCATGGCAACGCGCGCGCGCGCCGACGGCGCCAGCTGGCGGGCGTGGGTGGCGAACGACGGTCGCCATTAGCCCCGATGACGACGAAGCGTGTTTTCACAGGGTCGTCGCCGATTGGCGGAAAACCTATGTGGTCGTCACTCGGCAGATTTGTGGGTTTTTTTTTACTAGATGGAACGGACTACACCGGAACTATAACTCATCAAAGTTTTTCTTCTGCCGTCTTGTAAGTTTGGTAACTTCCATTGGATTTGCTATCAATAAGGAAAACTTGAAAATAATTAAAAATTTATTCGAAGTTTGCTGAGGACCATTTTGCCTCTCAGTTACAAGGACTTTTCTGTGAGCTCTCTCCTCGCTGCTTCGTCGTTTCAATTCTCTCGTCATCTGAATTTATTGGATGTGCTTGTCCGCAACGAATCGACATCAATTATCAATTTGTCAGCCTCGAAAATAAAGCACCGTTGTACACCTCGTGTCACACGCAATTAAGAATCGACTGGTAATTAGTGATCTGAAATTTCGAGTTTTGTTTTTCCAATGAGATGACACCGACGCCCCCTTTATCTGTTCCGGATTGCCACGGCTCAAAGTGGTGCATGTTGTGTACGACATGTGTGTGAAGGGATCTAGGAAGAGTCTCGCACCCTGTACACAACAACACGGAGAGTGACCTCCCGCGTGACGGCCACGCTCTGCTTCCCCCATCACCCCCAATCTAACTACTCCCCCTCCTCCGTTCTCCTTGTTTTGTTGTGTTGTTGTTGTTGATGCCCGCCGCACGCGGCCGCTTCAGCCAACCGCACCAAAAAAGCAAATTCACTCGGCCGCGCCGTCAGGTCCGCATGACCATGCGCGCCACCCCGCGGACACCGTGGAATATTCACACCAAATCTGTTTGCGAATACTCCAAGAATTTTGAGAGCAGATTCTCAAAATTTGGAGCATCCGAAATTTAATTTTGATTGGCGTAACAAGTCAAAAGTTATTTAGTTGATCCGGGGGCGGCCTTGGTGGGGCGTTTTACTTTTCAGTATTCAGAGGTATAACACCGGATTTTGGTAGATAAAACGCGTAAGATCATTTTTAAGGTGGTTCGTCAGACGGCTATGTCACTTCAGGTATCGGTACCGAATGAGCTTTGTACCATTACGCTTTCGTTTTCCAGCCGTCCTATATTTTTCAACGTGGGAAAAAAATATGAATGTGACTATACCCGGGTATTATACGTGTTGCTTTCTGTTTCGAGTGTGTGCGCGCACTCTAAGCTTAATTATTGCGAAATTCCCCGGACAAACATCGCCGACATATTTGCACACCCATAGCGGCGTTCCGTAACATCGTAAGACACTTCCTCCGCGTTTCGTGCCGGGGCGTGCCGTTATCGCGTCAAGTTGATAGGTTTTTGATCAATGTTGGCGATTGAGGGAACGCGCGAGACCTGAGCGGGGCGAAAAAAAGATATTTGTAGTAGTATCGGGACAATCTCACGACTAACCGCGAAGAGAGGAGTCGCTATGGGAACCCGTCGTTTTCGCCGAAATTTATAAGGATACCTTGTATTCATTCGAAGTTGCGATACAGGGCTTGTGCGGTTATTTCTCAATTCAATTTTATCGTAGCCTGTTCTCACCCGCGCTCTGCTCCAGGTACATATTATGAGTAACAATTTCTGGAATTTAAAATTCTCTGTTATATCTGAGAAATAGGATGGTCTTCATGTTCGTCACCCATGTTTATTGTTGCCTATGTTGAAAATAATTATGTCGTACATCATTTTAATTTTGCTCTCTCGTTCTTGCAGGTCGAAGGAGGCATCACCAGACGAGGTCTCGATGTCCAACGTGGTCCCCCTCCTCCTCCGCCATGAAGTATGCCCCCGCCACCACCCTACTCCTCTTCGTGTCAGCATGCCTGCGAGTAGCCGGTAAGCATCACACTACTACCATAGTTGTCACTTGCGAACTGAACTGAACTTCCGTCTCTGGTCACGAATTGCATTTTGGTCATCCAAGCGGAGTCATTTAAAAATATGGATTCCATCGAAAATGAAATTGATTATTTTAGCATCTAAACGAAATCAGAATTTCTCATTGCTGTCCACAAAATGTCAATCAATAGAACCTGCGTTATGCTGTCAGTTGACCAGATATTGTATCTTTCAGTTCGCACGCTGACCTTGTGCATGTTCAGACATTCTTTTTCCATTTCTGATGGCGACACCGTTAGAACTAATTAAGTTGGCGTTCACACGATCAAACATGCCACCCGGAACAGCTCAACTTATCATTTCGACAGTGTTCGCTTGCCTAACACACACGTAACGTTGATAATTCCAAGTCATAGTGTGTCTCTTGAAATTTCCACCAGTAATTATAACTTGTCTACGAAAAATATAACATTATAATTTTACCGTTTTAATTCGAACCGAATATTTAAAGCCTATAAACTGGGTTTTCTGTTTCGGCGGCAAAAGATCTATGGTGTCAATCTTTATTTCGAAATTCTGTTCGATGAATTAGTTCACGGTAGAACACTTCAAACATTTATCCACCCTCTATCCACAACCATCTTTCACCTCACCCGAACCATGTCATCGCAACGTGTCTTCCTCGTATCGTCGCCGAAATCCGAAACGGAACCGGAAGTGAGCTATGCAGTGTGACGGAGGGAGAGGCCGGCGCCCCCGTCTCGTCTCTCTCTCTCGATCCTGGATTCCCGTGTGTGTCTAGGCCACCGCCATGTAGCACATTCAGCCGCTCTCGGAGCCCGAAATAGTCGTCACCGCAATTCGCGTACAGAGACAACCCCCGACAAACGCCAAACCCAAAACCAGACCAACCTCTCTCTCTAGACATTTGACTGTGCTCGTTTTTTTCTCCCCCGTCTCTTTTTTTTCTTCTCGTCGGATCGGTTGAGGACGCTCAGGGACACTCTGACCTATCCCGTTTCGCAACGTCCAGTGTCGCCAACCTCCCGGAATTGTTCATTAAGGTGTTCCCCCAACATCCATCCACACCAATTCTTCACCAACCTAAACACGAAATACATCCAAATTGAAACCTTCAACAAGCAAATTCTTCCGAACAAATTATCTACCAAACATTTCTGATAAAATGTTCAGAAACCTGTTAGACATTTTTGGCAAAATTCCTCCGCGTATTAATGAACTTTGTTTATTGTTTGCTCATATTTTTTAAAAAAAGATTCGCAACTGGGGTGGGGTGCATTGTAGCTGCCGAGAAACTGAAAGTCAATAGCTAAGTCTCCTCCCCGAAGGGCTTCCAAATAGTCCGGGCATAAACATGAGGGGGGGGGGGTTGAGGGGTGACTCGCCACTTTGGATGAGTGCTGCCTTGTTGGCCAACGGCTAAAGTCGGTGTGACCGTGTCAACATCAATCGGTGCAGTTCTGCCCCACCTCCCGTGGACACGGGTGTGCTCTTGAAATGCGCCCTGTGGCCATCAGCAGCAGCAGCAGCAACGGAGGTGATGAATAAGAAAAGAATGGGGGCCCGTCGATAGAGAAGAAGAGACGGGCGCGAAAAGGAATCCCGAACATCGCCCAAATCGCGCTTGTGCTATAGTGGTGCACCTCCCCAGACCCGCCATCTTGAATCGAAACAGGTGGACGAAATTGGAGATTCTCCAGGAAATTATTTGCTAGCAAATTAACGAAATAATGTTTTTTATCGCGAATGCGTGAAACGTTTTAATTGCGTGGAAAATTAGCTTTTAACACCTGAGCTGAGATCACGCGAACGTCACGGCCGCGTCTAACGAGGTACACATGCCAAAAAGTTTCTATTTGAAGAATGTTACTTGCAACGTTACTTGCATCTTGCAATCGTCGTGCAAAGTTTGGTGAAACAACTTTTTATTATTTAGGAGGTCACGTCATCTTTTTCCCTTCAGTAATTTGGATGTTCTTTCTGTTGTCTTAAAAACATCACTTCAAATGTCCAATGCTCATCATAACCATGGGCACTGTACATGTCGTACATTCTAGGCGATCTACAGGGCTCAGGACGATGGAACATGCTGGCGTTATATGGTCATGTATTTTTCGAAAGATGCGTTTTTGTGCTCGCGAAGTCGATTGGGACGAGCGCGGCTAACTTGACAGCTCTCGCGGACGGTCAATCAATAAAATGGTCTCTCTCTCTCTTCGTTCTCGTCGGCGTGCCTGGCGGCCTTTTTCTCAAATGGGTCTAGAGAAGAGTTTCTTGGGGGAGGGGGATGAATATATTGAGGAGGGGGGGTTGAGGGGGATTTCCTCCCACACGAAATTGACTACGAATGCGGTTGGCCACTTGGCTACCGTCGCCGCCGCCTGCCTCGTTCTGATTGGTGGTGGCACAGGTACTAATTGGCTCTCTCACCTGAACCCATCCCACCCACAGCCACCTTCTTTGCTATTTCGTTATCTGTGATGGCGGTGGTGGTGATGGTGGTGGTGGTGGGGAGCACGGGAAAAGATGGTGTTGTTGGCATTGTAGCTGGCTGGGGAGGGGGGTGTTGTTCAGGGAGCTCGCCACGGGATGCCCGGAATTTGAGCTTCGACGAGCGGGTTATTTACGAGCCCATTCCGCGAGCGGCCGGCCGGGGGCGCCACGGGCGGCGACCGCATTCCTGCCGGACGAGAGGGCGCTGCTCGCGCTCACGAAACGAAATTTGATGTTCGCCTCTTGCATGCCCGATTGGCAGAAGCGACACCAGCGATTTTGGAACTCCTAATCCGTTTGATTGCTTTCGAATACACTTGGGGGGGGGCCGAAATCGGGGAATTTTTGTCCAATGAAGGCATATTTTGTCTTGTGTGAGGTTCAGTCGATAGATTTGATATGCTCGTTGCGTTCGAATGCCCTAGAAACTTGACATTTGCACATCCGAATACATTCTGACATTTCTTGGCAACTCGTACTTAAAAGTAACACCCCGATGTGCAAGCAAGCATGCTGAAATTTGATTATCACCCAATTATATTGATGGTGCTTGTGAGTTGAGGAATTTTGTTCAACTGGTCACTGCGTTCAATCCCTATTCGAACACCTTATGGTGATACGATGTCTCCTTTGTTGATCGCGAACTGCAGGTAGTTTCGGCCCAGACCGAGCGAGCGCACGCCACCAGGGGGGAAATCAATCGGAGGAGCGAATTAGAAGGCGCTGCTAACACTGTTGGCTTTGATCTACCTGCATACCTGAATGTGTGTGTGTGTGGATACACGCTGAAATGAAATGCAGGAGCGAGTCGCAACACCCAATACCCCGAGCTCTCTCCCCTATGATCGCAAAACTATTGAAAAACTGGAACCTCCTGTGACCCAACGGTCCTCAATATCTGAGGCCACCGCTTCCGTCCAGTGTAAGGACATTTTTCTTTCACCCACCAAGCTTGCATCTCGACATCTAAGCTACACTATTCCAGTTGTAGCCGTTGTTGCAATATGCATTTTGCAGGAAAGGAGGTTTCCAAATTGCCGCACTCTCTGAACAGTTTCCGATTTCTAAGATTTAGAGTGTCTGTATTTATTGCGCCATTAGTCGTGTCCATCGACTGTCAGTCTTGTCCATGGACACCTCACGCGAAAATCCGCTAATATATATATACTGTACCTGTATCTATGAGAACCAAGGAAACATTTATTAGTACCCTTCATTGCCCTCATTCCCATGGAAATCAATACAGGTAGGTATGGCTGCCGGTGAATACGTTCGCGTTCCTGCGCGCGTTTGCATAGTCGGTGGGATCGAGTTACCTGTGTACACACACCCCGAAGCACGGCGAACGTGGCCGAAATGACGACACACTCAATTTTCATGGACACGCACCGACCTCCTTGTTCAGCTGGCCGTCCAGTCTCGGCAAATGGGACGTCCCTCCCCCGAGCGAGCAACCCGAACTCGTTCGCGTTTGCGCCAAACTTTACAGAAGTCGATATATTTTTGCTAAATGATTAACGATGTATTTTTGCTGCCAGACTTCCTCGGTTTGCCTCTTAGTTGCTCGGCTGCTGGCAAGGCTCCAAATATTGACCAATCAGTCCCGAGGACTGACTACCAATAAGCTCAAAATCATAGGGGGTAGTGATTTTTGATGTCTGGTTGGCGCGACTATTGTTCAAATCAGTAATTTTATTAGTTCGCCTAATTTGTAGAAAAAATGCTATCGGAAACAGATATTGTACTTTTTTCCTGCTTCATATTTTCTGCCTTTCTGCCTCATATTTTTTGGTTGTATTTTCTAATTCGGTATTTTACGTGCATACGTGTTTGTCGTAATCTAATTTTCCTCATTCGGAAAACTGGCATTCACTCAAAAGCGTGAGCGCATGACCGGCTCATTTTAATTTCTCTTTTAGAGAGAAAACTGTTTTTTCGGCGCCATTTCTGTAGTCAACTTCTCTTGCTCTTTATATTAATTGCAGCTACAATCGCAATGCGCTCGGCTCCCCTGATGTCTACTTCAGTAGAACGATTGGCGCGGGTCGTGAAAAACAGGGCTGCGAGGAATGGCTGCTTTTTTTCGACACGGTTTAACGCTTGTAAATCTGGAAATACGGAAATGTACGTGCCAAAAAATGACATCCAAAATTGTAGATACGAAGCCGATAGTTTTTTTTAAAAGGAGTAATAACAAAAATATAGAATGATTGCTTGGACTGCAATCGAGAGTCGGCAACAAGATCAAGATGAATTGTTCGCACCCGAAATTTGTTAAATTACATATCCAAAAAACAAGGATGCTTGGCCTCTTGACTCGATGAAGTGCTTCGTACGCTGAAATGTACGAGGATGTTTGCACAAAAATCAGTGTGGGGAATGCCTAGTATCGAGCCCGTTCTACGAACACACATCGTGCGATAAAGATGCTGATTACTTTTTATTTTCGCTATTGTTAATTTATTGGCGAAAATTGTTGAAACTTCCTTCAATTTGGCGATTTAGTATCATCGAATCTGAATTTAAAATAAAATTGGCTCTCGTCGACATTTACCGTGACCCGTTCGCGAGCCTGGCCTTGATGTTGGCGCCACCTGGCGTGCGTGCATGCCGGTGCTAGGGCAGGCGGTTTCTCGTCGGTGCGGAACTTGATCACTAATGAAATCGTTAAAAGGGGCCTACACATATATCTGACTGTGATGGCATCACCGGTGAGCATTGTATGCCCCCCCCCCTTATGAGTAAATGTACGGTCTATTGCGATGGTCGTTTCGCTAATTGGGATTTCTCCTAATTGGGGGTTCCCACGCGCCTCTCACGACTAATTGTTCTTTCCGGCAATTGGGTAAAACAAACGATTCGACGGCTGCGGATTTTTGTGGTTCGCGCGGGGGCGGAGTGGTGAGGGGGGATGCCGTCAATAGGGGATCTAGACGTCCACCAAATATTGGTTTACGATTCGTGGACCTTTTGATTGGGCCATGGTTTTTTTTTTTTTTTTAAACGCGTCGACCCTTAGGAAAGTGGTTATACATGAAATGTTGCCTGTCTGTCCTGTATCCTGATTTCGAGGGTCGCTCTGGATTGGTTGGTTATTCGTTCACCCGTCCGACGATTTTTTTTTAATACTGGTATTTGGCGGCTTAAGTTATTTGTTTTTTTGTGATTGTTACACCTCTGTTGCAAAACATGACTTTTTTTTACCCGAACACTTTGTGAGTTTATTATTTTAAGTCGCGACGCGCAAAAAATACGTCATGACTAATGCATTTTATGGACGTGTTTCGCAGTTCTTCTCCCGAGTTGAATTGTACTATTATTATTACACGTTCTGTTTACTGTGGACGAAGGACACGTGACTCGAAGATTGTGGAATAGTTAGCTACTTAAACGGTGCAGTGACCAATTACCCGGATTATTTCGCTGCCGAGATGCTCCATTCGTTGTCCCGGCGCAGCCAAGCGACAAAAAAGCATGTTGGGAGAAACGCTGTATTTGTGAGCGATACTAATTTGCGTGCTACGTTGATAAATTTCAAGGGGTTATTGTATTTTGCTCTTGAGGCTTAGTATATTTTTGTTTCAAGATGTAAAACTATTGGTTAGATTACAGATCCTTATAGTATTGTTGTCCAGGTAGTAGTTAGAAGTCGGTTAAAGTTTGCGGGGCTTAGAAGGCTCTCTATGTGGACGACGTAATTACATGTTATGACATTGGTGGATGTTGGAGGGAGGGAGTGTGGTTGGCCCATGGACGCTTTCTAAAGTGATCGCTGATTGGCTGGTGGGCCTCAGCAGACCGTTAACGACAAAAAGGCAGAAATCGTTGAATCGTTTGAACGAGAGAGATATTTTTTACGGTCGATTCTGAACAAAATTGCGTTGGGTGATGATGTGATTGGGGCGGGTGATGTCCCCATTGTCAACCCACCCCACTCCCCACCCACTTCAATTGGACGCCGCGCCCACAGGATACCTTCGCGACAACGTTCACGGAGGGTGCACTATTTTGTTTCTTAATGGGTGGCGATGGTGGTTTATTGGTCGGTGATGACTAGGCACGAGGAGGGCCTCGACGAGACGAGACAGTTGCTCAATCCTCAATTTTATGTCTTGTCGCTTTTCATTTCTTCGGATCTCCGAAACATTGGTTTCGTTACGATTTTTGTAACTTAAGACTTGTCCTGAAGAAAAAAGGCGAACTACGCCATTGCCACGCCATATTCTAACTTTGTGATAACTATGTTGCCCCTCGCATAGTGCCTACTCTTCTAGGATCATTCTAAAGTAATTTTCTAATTGAATTAGTTCAATTAAAATGTCGGATTGTTCCGTGGTCGTGAAAAGTTTGTTCCTTCGGAATTATATTAGGAGATTATTTAAATATATACGGTTTAAAGTAAGGAAAAATGCACTTCTTAATTGAGAGACGGGCTCTCGAAGACCGAGACAATTCTAGTCTCGAAACGTGTAGAACCATTTAGATTGGGGTGGGGGGATTGCTGGTGAAGTGGGATAGATGTGGTGGGGGAGGGTAATGGGGGATGCGAGACGAGGGGACAAATGGAATTGGTCTGTGCCAATTAATGGCGCGACCTGTACGAATTATATGAACAATACCGAGAAAAAGAAAGCGTGCGCCTTCCACCCTCCCCCTCCCCTTCTAGACGCAGCACCATCACCAACTGTGAGCATCACCTGCGCCTAGGTAGACGTGGAGGGCCTCCCTCTTTTATGGCCTCAAATTAGCGGCCCGGACAAATGGCGGGTCAGCCATGCGCGGCCGTCACGAGCTTTCGAATTTCGGCGTTTTGGCGTAAAACGGCCATATTCTCTCTTTTTCTCTCTCTTCTCTTTTCTCAGTCTCGAAACTCTCCGCCCACGTATCTCTCAGTCGATTGGATGGGCGTGAGAGTGCGAGAGGGACCTCGCCCCTGTGGCCGCCCCGTCCTCCTGTCCGCCCCCGCGGGACAATGACATCGGTCCTCCCTCTCCCAACATCACCACACGGGCGCGCGTCTTTATGGCCGTGGACACACACAATCGAGGGAAATGTCGATCGGCTAATTGGCCGTGAGAGCTTGGCGAACCACCGCCCGGTCCATCTACCCCCCTATCTACTCCCACCCACACCCACACAGGACCTTTTTTGGGGTGACAGTGGCAAGGGCATGTGCACTCTGGCGGAGTTTTTTTAAAAGGGCCAAACAATGCTTGAGAAATGCTGGTTGAATGAATTTTTAAATATTTGTTTTTCGAAAATTCAGTGGGTTTACCAGATTATCAAATGTGTTTTCGCCCACTCCACTCATCCACCGTAGCCATGACTCGCTCGATTAACTAATAATTTGTCGTCTGTGGCCCGTGCTCGACTAATGGCGCACCTTACACCTCCACCTTCTCTTTTACCAATTCGCAATTTGAAGTTCTTATGAATCTGCTTCGATGTCGTGATTTTTTTCTAGTCTGTTTTAAGGTCTCGCTCACTCGAGAGAGATTCGTCTCCGCTCTTTTTCAAGAGGTTCCGAGTTGATCTTTGGTGGGGTGCGCGGTGGGTGGGTTGCACCCAGAACTCTTTCCCGCACGTAATAACGTTGAGCCAAGCGCGGCGGCGACGCCGGGCGCCATTTTGAAACGCCCGACCGATCGTATGTATTGGGACAGTTTCTCTCAGATTACGTGTCACGAAAAAGCTGTTAGCCGAACGCCATCTGCTCGGATGCTCGTGCAGGTCGCGTTTATTATTTCATGTGTGTCTATATCTTGAAACAAGGTATCCTCTATCCATTGCTACGTTTTCTACAATGAAAAGAAATGAATGGATTAATAACGGATTGTTACGAATCCACTTGTATTTTGGTCTCAATAGCACCGCACAATTAGGGCTTCGTGACAGTTTTCAGTAGATCAATGAGCGATCTATTGATTTTTATTATGGCTCATTAAGCGCTCCTAGCGGTGAATTGGGATTTGACGCAGCCTGTTTTCATCTTGTCAAATGACGAACTGTGCGCCACCTAGTGAGCGGAGAGTTCACCTTCGAAGTACGGCGGAGAGTCTCGTTTCGCATTCGTCGAAACCAACCCAGCCTACCTTGCTTGACCAACCTCCGAAGTTCTTTTTTCGTATTGGCGAGTGAGTGGCCAGCCACGCAAGACGAGGTTCAACGTTGGTCATCGTTTATACTGAGATCGCACCCTGTACAGCCCCGCTCGCCTATAAATCGTCATCTTCTCGATGCAGCTCTCTCCCCCCCCCCCCCATATACGTGTTGTGTGTTGGCGTTGAGGCTCGTGCCGCCCGCTGCTGCCAGCGCCACCACCGCCGCCAGCGCCGGAACAATGCGTGATTGGGCACGTGCGTGCCTCTGCGCCGGAGGCTCTCTCGCTTGGCTGCCTCGGGCGTCTTCAGCCTACCCCTCCCCACCCAGATAACCTCCTCTCAGTAATTTGGCCACCAATCAGTCCCTTCTGGCCAGGGCGGGGGTGAAGTGGGGCGGTGGGGATGGGAAGAGGAGAAGGGGGTGTTGGTGGGGCAAGGAGAAAGTCGACTCTCTTCTGCTCGGGAGATGCAAGGAGAGAGAGAGAGTGAGCGAGAGAAATGCGCTGGGTGTTCCGATTGAGTGCCCCCCTCATCTCTTCCTACCCCCGGATTATCCTGACTAAAGCGAGAGGATTTTTTTCTCTCGTTCTTTACGAGATCCACGCGTATTCTGGTTGGAGAAACTCTGGTTGCTGCTGTTTTGCGGTTTTCAAGCCTTCTTGGTAGATTCGTGTACGCGGTTTAGATGTGCTACCGAATTCACGGTCTCTCTCGTAGGAAAGCGTAACAACGTCCACCTCGTCACCTACCAGATATTTTGATATCGTTTGAATTTTATGTACTCGAAACTGTCCACCACCGACACCTTTTCAGCACCTCAGTCGTCGTCTCTCCCCCGCAGGTCATTCCAATTCCAATTCCAATTCGCGTCCCCCCCGCAGTAATCGCATCGACAATCTGAATCACCCCGACACTTTTTTTTTCTCCACTAAGAAACAACGTTAACAGATTTGACGTTCCACATTCCCGAATCTCTCGCTGATGCGATGGATGATTAGATACGCCTCCCGCGTAACACGTAACGACATTGAGAGGGCGTTGGCCTGCACGGTTGCGAGCAAATTCGCGGCATAAAAACACGCGTCGAACCGAGTTCTCTGCAATCTGTCCAATAAATGCAGGTCTCTATACATTGTGAGATATTTTTGCGATCTATCCGAAAAGTTCTGAGTCCAGCCAACCCATTATTCTTATCTAGCCTTTCATTCTATTCCATTGCGATCAACTTTGTTTTCTGAACAAGTGGTTTCCATGAAGTTCCGTTGTGTCGAAAATAGGAACCCTTCGTTACGTCATCCAGGAAATCGTGTTCGAAAAACTTATTTTCTTGGTTCGACGCTAGTGTCGTTAGCGTCGTTGGCGCCCATTCACCTCGAACAGGCCAGCGTGCAGTGCGCGGCATCCGTAGTAGTAGTAGTCGCCCCTCGCTCGAAATTACTCTTTTTTAGCATTTCGAAGAATAAATGGCACGCACGATCGCCCCCTATAGCTGCCGTGGCGCGCGTCGGTCCAGCCCCTCCCCCCTCTTTATTTCAACCCCCTGTTTTTATCGGTGGCGCCACGCGCGCAGGTCGCGCCCTCTAGTGGCCTGTGACGCCGCCCGACGGCCAGGCGAGAGTCTCGTCGTCTTCTTTTCTTCCAACAGCCTAATTGTAAGTTAAAAGATATGTCTATTGTGAGAGAGACACTCGACGACAAACCAGAAAGTCCAGTGTCGATTTCAGAAGGTTTTTATCTGGTTATTTTGCAAGGCGAATGTTTCGTACATAAATATTCAACGCGCCCGCGATATATTTATAAGTGTGTTCAGACAGTGACACAGATCGGCTTTCGAGCACGGGAGTCGAGACCTTGTAGGTCATGTGACTCATGCGAGATATCCACCCTTCCCTATATAAATAAATGAACGTCTGCGCCAAATATAGGGCTACTTTTTTGTGTGTGCTATTCTCAAGTTTTTACTCATTACAATAATTTCTGGCGGATCTTCCCCGACACGATCTTGGCCCGGGTTGTGACGCTCCTCCGCGCAAGGAGATACAAAAGGAGGTGGACTCCAAACGTCCAAAAGAAAAGAAAATTGGTCCTGCGTCACCAAAATTTCTTTTCAATCGGTTGGTTGTCTTATCAGCACTCGTTTAATTTTGTTTGCTAACTGGACCCTTGATTTGGGGGATGGGATGTTTGGTGTTCTGTGGATTTTAGTGTCGTGTGTCGTCGACCCAGTTCCGGACTCTTAGATTTCCACTTCTATGGTTCCAGGTGAGCCTTTCGCGGTTGTCGTGCAAGGTGAAGGGGATTCCTTGTGTTTCCGAGAGGGAGCAGCAAGATGGGATGGATGGCGAGAGTGTGATCCGCCACTACCACCACCACCACCACCACTACTACTACTACCGTTGTTGTGGCCAGAGCACACGAGCGAGACCGAGCGGCGCTCGCACTCTGCGGGAGCGAGGACAAATTGTTTCCTGTTTCCTGCGCGCCCCCTCCCGTCTTCCTCTCGCAACTTCCACCAACAAAGGCGCCAATTGTCACTCGACGTACATTAGACGTCATGTGCGAGTTTTATATATGACGACGACGACGACGACTCCAACTCCAGAAAAAAAAATGTATAGGTTGGGTGGGATGGGGTGGAGGAGAGAGAGTTACATGTACGCGGAGTGTCCCGGGTCGTCGGGGGTCACCAACCGGTGTCAAGTGACGTCACCGATGCAAATTGATCCACTCGTGTAGGAAGAGCTCCAGACATCTGAGAATTGTCCAAACTCGGGTGTGTTGAGCGATGTAGAGCAGGACAGATTTTTTGTTGGTCTCATTTCAGGATCGAAAGAGTTTCGATTGCCACTTTCATTTGAGTTATTCGATGTCTGATGCGACATCCGAACGGATTTCGAAATTCCCTTCCACCGTCTGATGAACCAACGGATAGATCATGTTGGGTTCCTTGACTGTTCCCATGGTTGTTGACATAACTTTGAGCGCGCCCAATTTGCGTCAGGTGTCAAGGACCGTTACTCCAAGCTCAGCCTAGTGATATGGACCCCATATCCTCCTGATACCCAAAGTGCACATGGAGAGCGACCCTCTCTGCGTGCCCCAAGGAAAGTTATACAGGCGATGCCAATTTCGGCTGAGGTCTCAGCCGAGCTAAACTGAGTGCGCACGCAGTCTAGACGAGTAAGCAATTGTGATATATCACACCTATTTTTTTTTTTGCCCGTATGTCTCAATAGAACCCCATCCGGTTTCTCTTTTAAACAAGCACGCAAAAACGACTTCACAGAATTGTGGCGGAAAGAGCGAGGAGACGGGGAAAAAAAGATGTCCCACCCACGGTCCATAAATGTGATGTCCCGCTGAGAAATGCGACATTTAAATTTGATCAAACTTGGATAGCAGATCGGGGACACGTCGAATGATTCAGTCCACGCTGTCGAGGAGGAGGAGGAGGAGAGCGATTGCGTAATATACGATTTAAGACACGGGAATCTATTTTTAGTTTCGAGACGGGGGCACGATGGTCGACCATGGCGGGACGCGTGCCTCGCATTCCATTGGGGTGGGGAAGGATTGTTGGGGGTTGTGCCTGAGGGGATGGGGTGGAGCCGGAAGGGGGCGCGACGGATGCGTTCCAGCTGGCGGACAGAGCCAGGAGTCGAAGTCTCGGCCGGCACGTGTGCATGGGCCGACCCCTGACCCCGTGCGCTACAGCTGGTTATGGTCGCGGGGGGTTGTGGGTGGTGACGGATGTGTGTGTGTGTGTCCCAGCCGGAAGTGGGGGTGACACGGGGGTCGGTGTCCTCCGTAGTGTCCCGTCCCGACGCGGGCGCGCGAGATGAGCTGTCTGCCGCCCCCTCTGGCGGAGACATCCGTCGCGCGTGCGCACCAGGTGTTGGGGTGAGGATGGGCGGGGTGTGGGTGTCGTTTCCGCTGCTTTCCTTCCACCCCCTTCCCCTTTACCCTCAACAATCCGTCCGCGTCCTCCGGCTCCTCCCTGGGTGACGTCGGGTTCAGATCGGGGTTGGGGGGTGGAGGAGACTGTGTCGGAATGTAAGGCGGTCGTCGTGCGACATTGACAGCGAGGATTAAGGAGAATGGGGACTGGCGCGGAAACATGTGACGCGCGTCTGGTCTGGGCGAAAATTCGGGGGCTATCGGACGCGACTGGCGAGCTAAACGCCGGAAGAGCTAGACATATGTAATCGACCTAGTAGGCGAAGATAAGCCTGGTGTCAAAAATGAGTTTGGGCCTGACGTTTTTTTTTTCGAGTTTCAAATTGTCATCATTGAAGGATGAGCTGATCGGGTTTGGACACCTGATTCAGCAGCTTTGCTGACGCTCCATCTAGCAATCTTGTCCTGGATGTGTTGCGTAATTGACTTATTTCATCTATCAGTAAATCTGCAGCATCTTCAAAGCACTGTGTCTCTTTTGACAGTCCCACATGGTTGTGAACCTGGTTTTTCTCTCTTTCACTCGTTCCACCAATTTCTCAAATTGCGATTCCAGATTTTCGATGAATTTCAGTTGCTGGAACACAGGTTAGGTGTTTCATTGATGATCACAACTCTAAACCTCTCTTGGTGGCGGTTTCGTCTACATTTCGATTCTGCTCGCCAGTTCAATACCGTCGACACTGCACCCCCCCCCTCTCTCTCCAAAGAAAAATAATGGAGACTTTTCTTCTGCTCCATATCTGGGGTTTAAACCCAACTGCGACTCCTCCAACAAAAAAAGGTGATCTAAATGGTAGCGGGCCTTCAGACGAGTCTGAGCACGTGTGAGTTGGTGGCGGCGCAGACGGCGGACCCCGGGGGCTGAGAGTAATTCATCCTCCCCACCCCACAAGACCCTCCATCCTGGGTTACCCCCGCCAGCAGCCTCCTAATTCCCCTCCCTTCGCGGATGACTGTGCTGTGTGTGTCCCCCGCCCACCTCCCTCCCAATCCCCGCCTCTTAACCCCCTCCCCCATTCCCTCCAACCTCACTCGGGGCGCTCGGGGCCATCGAGAAGCCCGCCAGGTGCTAACCAGCGCCATGTTCCAAAGCTGGGTAGCCAGGACAGAGAAGGGGGTGGTGGTGGTGGCGGTGGTGGTGGTAAGGGGAGGGGGGGATGGTGCAGGCACGCGAGCTGCCCTCCCCCTACCGCGCGCCACGCGTGAGGGGCTTCGTTGCTATGGAGACGGCTCCCCTCTCACCTGCTGGGCTCCCCTGTATTATCCACCCCTTACACCACTCTGCTCTTTCTCTCCGCCGCGACACTGTTGACCTATAGTGCCGCCCTACGGCCATTTCGCCAAACATTCGTGTTGTGGCTGCGCCCAAATTTTATTTCTTTGGCCAGTTTCTTTAGTTTCGAGTCAACAAATTCATCATTTTGATTGTCCACTAGTTGTTCCAGTACTCGCTGGATTTTAGGGGAGACTAAAATATTTTTGTTAATGAGTATTTGGTCCAGTGGATGGTGTCCGTCTCTGGATTTGGAGGGTTGTGGGTTCGAGGTCGAGACGGTTCACTACTCGGACGTCTACGGACGCGTGAAGCAGGGAGGCTTGATGGCGACAGGCCACAGTCAAAAAGACAATAAAGAAAAAAGAAGAGGTCATTTTCGGTATGAAAGAAATGAACAATGGCAGACGATGCAGCGATTATCAATTTGAAGGATCTTGTCTGTACTCATTGCCGCCTCACGAATTTGGCGGAAAAAATAGAAATACTTGACGATTCAGGAAGAGAGTTGGAATTCCACGAAAAACGTGTTTGCGGTCGCGTCTTTGCCACATTGAAAAGTGTATTTGGTTGTGATATGATCGCGTTTACTCCGTTGAACTCGACGAATCTCGTCGATCATTTTTGTTGCTGTTGTTGGCATGTGCATTGTGTCTCAAAACTCTTTCCCGAGAAAGTCAAGAACTAATTATTCTCCATTTTTGTTTCTCAGAGTGCTGTTCATCCCGCTCGACGCCCAAGCCCAGGCAACCTTCGGCCCCCATGCGGCCCAACATCACATTCCCCACCTACACGTGTCCGCCCGCCTACGCCACCTGGTACTGCCTCAACGGGGCCACCTGCTTCACGGTGGAGATCAGCGAGAGCATCCTCTACAATTGTGTGTAAGTACTCGTTCTGTTCTGTTGTGTGTGTGTGCGCTCGACAATGATTAAGGTTTTTGCAGTCGGCTATATTTTTTCCCCCGCCAACAATCAAGGCGGAAACCTTGGTTCGCCGTGTCCGAGATCTGTTTGGCAAGAGTAATTGTGGGAAAGTGAAAATAATGCCGAAACTTGAGTTAGCCTACTCGAGTACAAGGCACAGAAATACGACGTTAACATGTTTCATAAACATCTTTTCTTTGTATCAATTGTATTCGGCATTGACAGTTTGTAAGAAAAAAAATGAATGACCAACTAATCTCAATTTTTATCGGTCTGAGATAGTGAAAAAGACTTCAACGAAAATATATTCGGATTTAAGCCTTTAAAAAAGATTGCGATCGATCAAGTGGTTAATTTTTGTTTTGTTTTTATTTTTACAGATGTGCCGACGGCTACACGGGTCCGAGGTGCGAATTTAAAGATTTGGATGGATCTTATCTTCGTAAGTCTAGATTTTTGTTGACGCCCCGAGTGGTCGATTCGATGATTACCTAATTTTATTTCGTTTTGGTATCGCCAGTTTTCTTGACTTTTTCTTTTCTCTTTATCCAATTTGTAGCATCCAGAGAAAAGGTGATGGTGGAAAAAGCGAGCATTGCTGGCGGAGTCACAGTCGCCGTTCTACTTATTGTCATCATTTCTATTCTCTTTTTTATTTATAGCAGGTATGTAGGTGTCTTGTATTTATGGTTTGATTTAACTGTGTGTGATTGGTGACAAAGTTTCAAGATAATGTAATCATTTATTAAATAATAATAATAATAATACAAAGACCAGTCTTAGAAATAGTTAGGACTTTCCCACAGTACTTATGCATGCGGGCATGCATGTAGAAAATCGGGCGCCATCTATTGCACCAGTGATGCAACTAACAAGAACAAGCGTGTCATGATAGGCGTTTATATAATTGAACACTTACAAAAACAGTTTTATAAAAGCCCCTATATTACAAAATGGCAGTACAATTTTGAAACTTTTTCTGACGTCACGTTCAAGATATCAAATTATTTATGCTAATCATGTGTACTTGTTTGGTATTGATACAGACGGAAAAAGGGCAGTGGGAAAGATGAGATTGATGGCAGTGTACTTGATGGAAAACCGTTTCACATGGTTAGGATGGCAAAGATCCAGAGGGCGTCTGAACAAAGGCTACCAGATCCCGTAAGTAGAATATAATATGCTCGTTGATACAATTTATGCTCGCTTGGCCTTGACTGAAACTTGAAATATCCGAACCCATTTTGTTGAATCATTAACTGTTTTCTTCTCCTTCCAGGATTTAGAAGCCTGTGGCCAGACACCAGACTCTTGTTGCACGTTTCCCACGTCGACACAGTCACAACCTGGCCTCGAGATTGTATCTGGAAACAGTCGGACAAGCAGTAGGGATTCTATTCCCTAGCCCCCCTCCTCCTTCTCCTGGAGCCGGAGTTGCCTGTCTGCCGTTTAGTCCTCCTGTAGTCAATGGCAATGGAAGGGGGAGAGGGGCGCGCCGCGGGTAGCGGCGACGCCGGAGAGAAAAAAGAAATGCAAATAGCTAATTATACCACAAAAAATAAACCTAGGCGTATTTATTTATAAAATGAACTGGATGTCTACTGGTGACGAACTCGGCACGGGAGAGAAATGTGTGCACCGTAGGCAGCTCGAGTGTAAATATTTTTGCATTGTTTTACAAACTTGCGGGACCCCAGTATCCACCCCAATCCTACACAGAACAACGAACAGCACAGCAGCGGCGACGACGGCACAAGAATCCTGGGAAGAATTGGTGCGGTTGCCTGTGACAATGTGTTTTTGCCTCGGGGGATTGTGTGGGTGTCCCGAAATGTGAAACTCTGCAGGGAGGTGTAAAAAAATGAAAATGGGAGCTACCGAGAGACACTGCCGGCAGCCATCGTCGCGTGGACTTGGTTTTTATCGGTTTATCGGAACAGACTTGTCGTGAGTGCAATCGGTTTGGACCGCAATTTCCATGGCTGCGCGCACGGGCCGAATACAGCTATTCCTTGTGTGACGTGAGAGTGGCTGCAGTTTGTCGAATCAAACGAGAGACCACCGTACTCCGATATTAACAGCCACTCCACAAACCGAAAACCTCACAACAAGAATGTAGTGATCGCAAAGTTCACACTCAGGTTTACTTGAAGTTTTTTTTCGCAATGTCAGATTTTATTTGTATTACTTGAAATAAAAATGTTACTTGATTAAAACGGTGATATTCTGTTGTTTAATTTAATTATATTGAAATCTAGAAATTCTCTAGCCTAATGGTATGAAAAACAATTTATCTCAGATATTTATTTCATGCCTCATTTGAGATTTGACTGGGTCTCATGGAAGATACTCGTACGCCTCGAGTACTTATTTCCCTCTGCTGAGAATGGAGATTTGAAAAATAGCAAAAGATCTGTGCAGGTTTTAAATTTTCTAATTTTTCAAATGTGTACAGGAATGTATATACAACCATGAGTTTTCTTTTGTGAATAATACATCTGTAATCCATTGTTACTTTTTTACATTCTAACTAGACTTCCCAACTTTCCACAGCAATCACATTTTAAAAACTTCCCTATAAATTTGAAGAAAAAAAAGCGTTCTGTATATATACAACATTTTTATACGAATTCATTTTTAAGAGTACCGTAAAAGCGTGTCCATAGCCCGCCGATTTTCTTGGTGATTTCGCTTTTAATAAATGACGACGGGCAAAAGAAAGAAAGGACATCTAAATTTGCGGCCAGTGAAAAAAATATTAATTTGTGGATTTGGTGATGGAAGGATAGTCCGAGGAAACGACGACGGGAAGCCGGCAGGGAATGGAACGACCGCGGACAATTTTTCGCCAGCAGGCCGAGGAGGGAAAAATCGGTGTGTCAACCTTTGAACTCTCTTTGTTCCGGCAGAATGTTCTGACTTCACGGGCGATTTTTGGTTACGAGCGACGGAGAAATGGCGGGCAAGGACAGAATAATTATCAACAATTAGCCGCGGATTTCATTCGGATTGAGCAGACTATGGTATGAATCTGATTTGAATTTTGGTTAGTTTGTGCTCTGGGTGATTTTGGTGCGAGGTCGATCTTTATGCAGCAAGGCTTAGGCTCAGATTTCGGACTTCTTTGTTTGTTTGGCAAAGTGTGAATGGTGCTGATTTAATTATTCATTTCGGGCGGAAAGGACGGACGGGATCTGCTGGTATGTGAAAAAGTGTGAAGGGGTAATAACCGCGGCTGCAGTCTTCAAGCAATTATCTCGCAAATAAGTACAGCCCTTTGTATATTACGCTACACATAATATTCGTTAAATTACGACGATACAGTGGATCAGCCGCGGTTAATAGAACACAGAACCTGGTAAGAAATAATCCATTTCATGTTTCACGTTTTGTGTCCACTTTCATAGACGTGCAATCGATCGACTTCACCAGCGGTTGGCCGGTGCCAGCAGCAATGGCCACTGTCACCAACAGCAGCAGCACCGCCCACCACCACCTCCAGCACTGGTGGAGGCGATGGTCACCACCACCTGCAGCACCACTCCAGCTCGCTCACCAGCTGTTCCAGCTACCAGCAGCAGTGGCCACCATCACCAACAGCACCAGCAGCTGGATAGCTCAAGCTCGAGGTGGGAGGGGTGCTGTCACCAGCAACACCAACCATGGTGGCCACTACTGCGTCACCACCATCAGTGTCGTCACTGCGGTCATCAGGTCCACCCGGATCATTCTCGGTTGCCCACAATTTCGACTTTACCAACTACGCCGGCATTCATTG